>BMAW01043971.1:262427-285421 GCA_019974015.1 Nephila pilipes
AAATTTCTTTAAATGGAAGAATAAAACCTATCGCAAAAATATAAATTGAAGTTAGGTTTTATTCTTCCATTTAAAGAAATTTGTAATTCATTTATATTAATTCTATAATTAATTTATTCTCAATTCTTTTTATTAATAAAATTTTCAGTTGAGATTTAATCCCGTACTCTTCATTTAGATTTCCATGCATTTCCTCGGCTCCAAAAATATAGTTAGTTAATCCATTCCTATTTCCCTTCCCTTGTATACAGTTTAAACAAAGAAAAATGTAATGGAGCCTTATATACTATTACTTGTTACATGAGGTGCATTTCATTCCCATAATGCGGGTAAATTTTGAACTACCTGCGTTTTAAAGTGGAAAAAATGCCCCATTATCAACGTAGTTCATATAATTATATCGTACTTGTCTATCACTTGGGGTTAGATTTATAAATTAATTAAAAAGTACTTTTATTTTTTTCTCTCTTAGTCCTAATACGAAAAGTTAGTACTTAATTATTGGAAACAAATAATGGCTGATTTTTCACTTGAATGTGTCATCGTGTTTCAAAAAGATATATCCATTACGTTATAAACAGTATTATATACTGAAAACATTAACAAATCTCTTCAGTAGCTTTACATTTAGAAAACCAAATATGATTTTAATTCCTCCTATTCTCTTATTTTGGGCATATTTAATCCTAGGAGGGATAAAGTAACACAGGAGAAAGGAATTATAATACCTAAAAAATAGGTATGCGTCTCTTATTTTCAAAATGCATCGTGTGGTGGTTCAAACCCCTGTTGAATATGTTACTGCTCAAAATCATCGTGCTAGCAAAGTACGTTTATGAAAAACGGGATATTATTTTTTTTTTTTGATTTTGTTCAGGTAACTGGACTGTGATTCAGAATTAGTAATTGTATCACCGAAAATCTTCATTTTGCTTCTGGTAGGACATTCATTCAAACTTAACAGCTCATTAAGTAAGCAGATACTGGATAAAATGATTGAATAGGTATTTTTATTATTTGTACTTCAGATAAATAGAGCTAAATTTAGGAGGAAAATGTGTTTTAAATGTCAATCTAAACTATATAATTTCAATTCATATTTAAATTCTCGTACTTCATTGATTTTGACTTTTGTTGTTTAAATTACGAAGAATATGCTTGGAGCTGTCTTTAGTTTATATTTAAAAAGTACTTTTAAAAACATAAGTATGAGAAATAATTTATAACAAAACTTATGTAAAAATTCAAATATTTTGCTCTACAAAACACAGAAATTTTAGTTTCAGTATTCGGAGAATGTTCTGTTAGTTAATTTTTTTGAGTGGAATGAGTGATTGTGACTTGAATTATAAAAAATACTGCAAATGAGAAAAAAAAGTTACTTAGCGCTGCTTTTTACTATTTATACAATACATCTATCTGTAAAAGAAGAAATTCCTTTCTAACAAAATGCCTTGAATTGTTGAAACATTTCAGATTCTAAAAATGAAATGATTTAATTTTTTTTTAGCTCAATAAGACTTTATTTCATTCTTTTAATCATTTCCTACTTCAACGGTTTCGCTCAATAAATCTTAACGTGGAAGAGAGTGTTCTGAATGTAACTTTATCTTCGTCAAAAGATTTGAAGTCTTGAGAAAGAACCTTTTTCTTTTGATCTGCTTGATCCATTTACAAAGATTTCTTCATTAAATATTATGAAAGATTCTTTTCTGTTTCAGTGACATTTGAATTTTTTGTATCATAGTTATTTGGGGAGCAGCCTTTATGTCAGGAACATTTGACAAAAATTGAAAATATGATTTTTTTACTTATTTTTTAAAATGTAATACTTAGAATTGAGGACTTCTCAATACTAAGTACTGAAAGTATTTAACAAATGTCTTACATCTTTGTTAAGATTTCACTTCAATCACTTCCTCAGTACTGCAAAAATATAATAAAGTTACTGGATGCAGTTCCAGGCTTTGTTGCTAATATTTCTTCAGTAAAGCACATGTCATTAATGCAGAAAGATTAATGTTCTTTTATATCAATTTATTTTACTTATGCCTCTATGTATCATTTGTGCCTTCATATCACTTTAAAGAAAATATCAACTGTTCTCGATTCCTAAAAATGTGTCTCTGGAGTTCTGATGAGAAAGGCTATTGAAGATAGTCAGTCATTCAATTGATTTAACATGTTCTAACGTCTAATCAGAATTCTAAAATAAAAAAAGTAATATTTTGTTTCTATGTTCTACGATTTTTGTATGAATATCCATATATATATTTAAAATGTAATGGGGAAATAATCGGTAAATCTAATTTAAATAAACCGATTTCCCTTCTACACATTTTTACCAATTATTTATTAGAACGAAACATTATAACAAAAATTGTAAGGAAAGTAAAATTAATTGAATATGTTGTGTTAATTATGAAAAAAATTCAGGCACTCATAAGTTTCTTAAAGAAAAATCTTATATTTTTATATTTATGTTATTTTACTACTATACATCATACTACTATTGCTAAAGTAAAGAATACACACGCAATAAGTTATGCAAAATTTTATGAGAGCAATGTTAAAAATATAAGATTTATATGTTTGTTAATACATTAACTTTAATTGATAATTATCTAGTTTGTTAGTACAGTAGAAAGTACTTTACAGATGCAGCCGATATCGGTTATAAGGTCCATATCTCTGATTGAAAATACAAAATGTTCTTCATAGGTAATGAGAATTTTTTTTTAAATTTATATTATTGGATAGGCATTAAAATATACATAATATTCTTCGATGTATGAACCTTGAGCATCGATAAATAAGTTGCAGTCTAATGATAACACATCAATCAATAACTCCCGAGACTAACCCAGAGATGGCGCTCGTAGTAAACCAGTAACCAGGTCATTCTAGAGTACTAACCTTTGCTTGAAACGTGTCAAAAATTTAAGTCGATCGGACCAGAAACAGCTGAGTTATCGAGGTTGGAGTAAAATCGTTTTGTAGTTTGTTTAAAAAATGGAAAAAACCGAGTTTCGTGTTCTGATAAAACATTGTTTTTAATGGGTAAAAACACCGTGCAAGCGAAACAATGGATTGAAAAATGTTACCCGGACTCTTGTCCATCAAAAGCAACGATTTGTCGGTGGTTTGCCGAGTTTAAACGTGGTCGTACCGACACAAATACCGTGGTCGTACCGACACTCGGGTAGACCTGTGGAAGCCGTTACACCGGAAAATGTGAGTGAAGTGACAAAAATTATAATGAAAGATCGTAAAGTGAAGCTCCGTGAGATTGCTGAGATGACACAGATATCATATGGAAATGTATTTACTATCCTTCATGAAAAATTGAGTATGAAAAAGGTTTTTTCCAAGTGGGTGCCGCGATTGCTTTCGATGGAACAAAAACAGCAACGAGTCGATGATTCAGAAAGCTGTTTATCGCTATTTACTCGCAACAAAAAAGATTTCTTGCGGAAAGAAAAAAAAAAAAAAAAAATTGGAAAAAAAAAAGATTTGGAAAAGCGTTGGAACGATTGTATCACCCTAAAAGGTGATTAACAAAAGGTGTTATGTTGATGAATAAAAAAAAAATTTGCAAAAAAAATGTTGTTTTCAATGTTAGTCTCGGGAGTTATTGATTGATGTGTTAACTCTTTTTGCGAGATGCTTCGAAACTTCGTTGTCACGGTTTTTGGAGTATTTTCATCTCTTCTTAACTGGTGTCCTTCTAACTGTATCTTAATAATAGCCAACAAACAGAAGTCGCAGGAGTGAGAAGCAAAGTGCGAATTGTATGAAAGACGGGGAATAAAATAGAGGTTTGAAATATATATATTTATATATTTTTCACTCGATCATTGCTGCCTTCTGTTATCGATGATCGTCCATTTTGATAGGACATTTTCCACGTTCTTTCGGTCGTTCCCATACGCTTGGTACCACTTATAGATCTGGTATTGTAGCGAAAGTTATTCATCATAAACTTCTTTTAAAAGTTCCATAGTTTAAATATCCCATTTGCAAAGTTTAATAAAAACATTTATTGCATCCTTATTATATATTTTGCTGCATTATGAGCATGATGATGCACTGACACAATGACTCACTAAAAGGTTACTGTTAATATCGAGGGAAATCATACCACCTACTAATCGTTGTAACATGTAACGGAAACTTCAATTTACTTGGAACCACCAGCTGTTTACTTTGACAATTTGTTATAAACATGCTTTAAAATTATTCTCATTATATTTTGGTGACATACCTAGTAAAAAATTCGATTTCTTTTAAGCAGATAGAAAGTAGACGGAATTATAGGATTGCTGCAAGGTATCAAAAACTATTCAAAACTGAAGCTGTTAATTGCTCTAAGCCAGCTTTTCTAAAAGTTGGCTTCTACGAATAGTTTTTTATATTCTTACTTTTCTTACCGAACTATAATTGTGCTTGTCAGTACATTGAAATTTTAAAGTATATTGTACTTACTTAAGTTTGTACTGAATATGGTTTCTACAGTCTTTATAAACTTTGCGTGGCTCAACGTGGAAGATATTTTTTTTTAAAACACTAGGTCAGACACCATCCTTGTAATTTAAGTAAATTTAAATATTATACATGTCCCACTTATTACTTTAAACTAACATTAGCCTAGAACCTGAAAAATGGAAAGATTTCGACGTCTCTCTATTATTTAATTCCATGGTTATGATTCCTAAATTAAATATTCTCTAAGTGAAAATCATTAAAAATTCTTATAATTCAGGAACAAACGTTAATTATAAACACAAATGGTTTATTTTGAATTTCCTAAAATCAACTTACGTAAATTCTAGTCAAGAATGATAAATTAAGTTCTAACTTACCATCAAAATTGGGTTCGAGTGAATTTAAGCAATTTAATTGAAGGTATGAGCAATATATTTGACTCCTTCCTATATTTGATCACCCTTCATCGAATTTGGCCTGTAGCGGATAATCAAATACAATATGTTATACGTCAACTGTCAACTAGTCACTACTAATTTTGCATTGTTATTTTATGTATTCCTTTAAATCCGCTCACTACACGCCTTTGAATCTAATTTCCATTATCACGTCTTATTTGATTGGACAGATGGTGGAAATTTTATAAAATCGAAATTATACCTATATGTTAGTAAAAAAAGGTTATGTAAATACCCCCTTTAAAGATTATGTTTTAATAAATATTATTTAATATTAATATATCATATTATTATTTAATATTGCGCTAATATTATTTAAATCGGAAAAAAATTACTTAGCATAATTAATATGTATAAATAAATATTATAAGAACTCTTTATTTTATCATTTTTCATTCAATACTTGAAGCATTTTTTTATCCATTTTAAAAATGCACGCTTAAAACTTTCATATCACATCTTTTTGTTCTTAAATATACGAATGCCTAATTATTTGTATAAGTTATTAACAAACTGTATTTGAATATCTATTAAAACAAAATTGAAAAACATTGTATATAGTAGTTTTTCTCAAAACATATTCTTTCTCTTTCATTGAGGTTATGAATATGCTTGTAAAATAATTTGTGCTTACTTAATTTGAATTTATAAATTATTGATTTTATTCAATAGACAAAAATTATGTTTCAAAATTTATTTATCAAAAATTATTTCATTAAGTTTAAATTAAAAATATTCAAATATTAGTCAGTTATTTAAAATGCCACTCATCATTAACAAGAAGGTAACAAAATTTTAATGCCTTCAGATCTGAAACTTTCTTAATAATTTGACAAACCACTAAAAAAATGTAATCAATGGCAAGAATAAAGAAGAAAAAAATTCTACTTCTAGAAAGCGTCATTTACAGGAGATCGTTAAAGCGTTATCTCTTCTAAATGAAGTACCATGGGAAGTTCTAATTCAATCAATTTTCTTTTTCTGAGTGCAGAAAAGTAAGAGGAAAAATTGACAGCACTGAGGTACTTTATGGTCTACCTAATGACAACGTAAGCGCAGGATTATAGTGTTCTACTGTGAAATGTTTTTGTCCAAGATATTTTTCTATTATAAAAAAAATGTCACAGTTTTTCGTTAGAAGCTAAACGTTCTTAATTTACTGTAAAATTGAGCTTACGAGTTTGTAATGTTTCTTTTCTTTTAATGCAGCTATTTCAAGACTTTGATGCAATACCTTCGTGCTCCGTTTTATGTATTGTTATTTGGGACGATTATTTAATAATCTTATGTCAAAATTTTATTCCTTTGCATAATTTATGCAAGTTTAATTAATGCTTAAATGATTTAAATATCTAGATAATTGATTAAACGTGTCACACATTTAATTGCAAAAGGATAAGAAGTTAATGTATAACTCTTTTGACATAATTTTTATAATTAACAATATTTTAACTTTTTAAGATCTTTTGTGAATCAAATATGAGCATAACATTTTACAACAGTATTTTTACTAATTAATCATCGACTTTGGATGGACACGTCAGTTCTTTTTAATTTTTCTTAATGTGTATAATGTACCACTGTCTGAAGATTTTTCACATCTATTTACAAATAAAATAAATGAAAATTCTCTAACCGTATTATTTCGTTTTTTTAAAGGCTATTCTGGTTATTAAATTATGTTAGTTAATTCATATCTAGTTATTTTATATTTATGAAGTTCTAAATTATTACTAATTATTTATTATAAAACGCCTTATATATATTTGCATTTCAAAATATATGAATTAAATTTCTTTGCTGAATTTATTTATAAGAAATCCCCAAGAGTTATACATGTTTTTGAAACTTTGATACTAAATTGTCAGGTATTCATTCGTTAATTTTTTTTCTAATTTCAAAATACCTGCATTTGTTTGATATTTCATAATTTGTTTTGTATTAGAACATTCATATCTTATTTTCCTTTGCTTAAAGAACAGATTAAATAAATTGTTACTCCAGAAAAATAATAAGAGTACTACCGTCTCAAAATCTTTTGCATCATGTTACAAAAAAAAGTAATTGAACATTTCTTAGATGTATTACTTTGTATTTTTAAAGGGGCCTCTGATATGTATATCACGGTAATTAAATTTTGTTTATAGTTTTTTTATGTTTAAGAACTTTTAAATCATTATTAGTTATTTATTATATAAGGTCTTTAATATTCACATTTCAAAAGTTTCAATTAAATATCTTCTTTCTAAATTTTTTTAAAAATAATCCCTCAAAGCTAATAACATGTTTGCGAAACATAGATTCGAATTGTCCTAACTAGTTCTTTATAATTTGTTAATTCAGTATTTCTATTGAAGGTAAACATTTATTCTTCATTTGTATTGTTTAAAACTAAGAGTAAATAAATCGTTATAATATATATAGAACAATAAAAAATATTCACTTCACTCAAACAACATAAGAACTGATTTTGTAGCATGTGATGAGTAATAATTAATTTAATAATGTTATTAAGTGATTCTATATATAATAATGATAATAATAATATGTTCGTGAGAAATCAGGGAGTTGAACCAAAAAATTTTAAATTTGTATAAAGAGAATATGCCTTTAAACCATCCTTTAAAGCTGTCTTATAAATCAAAATGTAATGTAATTTCAAACAACATTCTTGCAATAATCATGATTGTAAATGCTATGACAATCGAGTCATTAAGAGTTGAGCCACTTTCCCTTATAGTTGCTCAGATAGTTTTCTAGTGCAATGTTTGGACTGGACAAAGCTATTTTACAATCTAATTTATCAAATATTAACACGGTTGCAACGGCCTCCTTTGTGAATGTACTCTATTGAATTGAGCGTTTTCTATGCAATCTACATATTCTAAAGAGGTAATTATGTAAACTATTCATACTTTTTAGGTTACTGCAATGATTTATCATGCATCAATATTGACCTTTATGTCATTCAAGCAGAAAATAAATGTACAGAACTTGTTTTTGCATCGGAGATACTGCATTCGAGGATTAAAAATATGGTTTTAAATATTGTTTATAGCATTTTCTTTAACCATACATGCAAATCAATTACAATTTCAGTATTCTTATTAATTTTAAGAAATAAATATTTGCATCCAAGAAAATAGCAGCAAAAATTATTAAATACATGTAAAAGTCTCCTTGAAAGCCTTTCAAAATTATTTATTGTTTATTTAAATCAGACTGCACTCCAAAATATTTTATTTTGATAAGAAGGAGCTTAAAATTTTTTAACAGACCACAAACTATAAGGAAATAGATAAAATAATTTTTTCGAAAAAAATTTAATTTTTTAATAATTTAAAATTGCCTACTTAGATTATATTGCACTGGAACATTTTTAGATGACTGACTTTAAAAAGACAAAACTAAGAAATTAATTTGTTCCTTAATTTAAAATTTGAAATTATGATTTAATTTTCTTTTTTTATTAAGAAAAGAAAAATTCAGACATTAATAGCAAAACATGTAAATATACGAAATAATGACATATCAATGAAAACATTAATTCATTTTAAACTGAACGCTTTTCAGCTTTAAAGGAGTAATTAAAATATGTTTGTGAATTTGCTTAGAATACCTTGAGCAAACATAAAGTGTTTTTTGTCATGTGATTGGTTAGAATATATTTGGCATATGTCCAAAATTTGTTTCTTATTTCGTTGTACTATCTAGGATTTCATTAATTTATTTTTGTTTTATCTAATCTTTATGATATATATATATATATATATATATATATATATATATATATATATATAACATCAATCAATAACTCCCGAGACTAACATTGAAAACAACATTTTTTTTGCAAAATTTTTTTTTATTCATCAACATAACACCTTTTGTTAATCATCTTTTAGGGTGATACAATCGTTCCAATGCTTTTCCAAATATTTTTTTTTTTTTCGCAAGAAATCTTTTTTGTTGCGAGTAAATAGCGATAAACAGCTTTCTGAATCATCGACTTGTTGTTGTTTTTGTTCCATAGAAAGCAATCGCGGCACCCACTTGGAAAAAACCTTTTTCCCTTCACTTCAAAAAACCTTTTTCCTTTCACTTCAAAAAACCTTTTTCCTGGTCCGATCGACTTAAAATTTTGACACGTTTCAAGCAGGTTCGTTTTACTGGTTTACTACGAGTTTTTTTTTTTTTTTTTTTTCGGGAGTTATTGATCGATGTGTTATATATATATATATATATATATATATATATATATATGAGTTTTTTTAAAAAAATTACTATAATTTATTTATGTTTTTTCCTGTATGAGAAGGAAAATATATAGGTACCAGCAACTGTTAATCTAGCTATAGAGCAACAATTGATATATGGTAACCATTTGTTTCCCGTTAGTATTATTGTTTCCTTAGCTTTAATAAAAAAATTAGTTAATAAAATAATGAATAAAATTTACAGGTAATCGTGTTCAGTTGCATAAAATGCTATCTATTTTCGTATTTAATTAAAGATTTCTATAACTTTACGAAATAGATATTATTATTATTAAACATTATATAAACATACATTCATTGATTTTTCATGATTTCTTTTCATACCATGATTATTGATTTGTTTTTAAACCATAATGATTTATTTTTATACTATAAATCTTCCATATTAAATGCTACTATCTAAATCAAACAAAGTATCTAAGATACTCTGGGTTAATCCACATAATAAACTATTGAATTATTTTATTTTTTAAATAGGTAATAAATGTCTTCCACTTTATTTGCTTGCTTTATAGTGTCCAAAAAATTCGTTTGAGCCAAATATATATCTTGATATTCATTTTATGTAATATTAACATTTTGCTATCGGCGTTATAATCGTTTAATGAAGGATAACCTTTTTTTGTTTTGTTTAGTAATTGAAATTAATATCGGCTGTCTCTAATAATAAGCATTTGTAAGAATCCGTTAAAGTAAGCCTTTGTCTAATTAGCATTATTTAAATTGAATTATTTAAGAATTTTAAATGAAGTTTTACAGTCATGAAATATTTCAAAAAAATAGTTTCTTTAATGGAACTACGTATGGAAATGTGAACTAGAATTGTGACATGCTACCACACTTCAAAATTTAATACACTATAGCTGGACTGCTAATGAAATATTAGAAAAAATACAATCATAAAATATGTAGTGACCTTGTGTAAAGCGTTTCAATATTAAATACTGCGATTTGAAATGATTACAAATTGCTCTAAATTAATTGGTATTTTTAATAGTGTTCAGAAAACTCCATTTAAACTATTAAATATCGTTCTAAAAGTCCGTATGTTGTGCTGTCACAGCATTTAAATCCCAAATCACCTCATATTTAATTAAAACAATTTGTTCATTTTATTGCTTTTTCCTCTCCATATCTTATGTTTATAATGAAAACATATGAAATTGGATATTGATTTTGGAAAGAATAAATTTTAAATAGAAAACTTCAAACATAAAATGATAAACAAAAGCATATTTATTTGTGTCATTAATCCGTATTTTTTATATTCTTCAATTATGTTTAACTATTCTATATAAGCCATACAGGAACTTATTATCGCTCTAAATGAATTTTATAACGCTAATTGTGACGATTGTTCTAATGTGTTGTATTAGACTGAAAATATTTTGTTACAGTTATAAGTCTTTGCGCAAACAAAATCTCAAAATTCGGAAAAGTTGATATCCCTTGAAAATTTCAGTATTCAAAAAAGAGTCACAAAATATCATATGTTTAATGTCTAAATTCTACATGCACCATATTTTTTTAAATGGTTTGCTTCAATTTTAAAATTAAGTGTTCTGAAATATTATTTATGATTATTGACATAATAGGGTGAAACTGCACTAAAATCAAATTATTTAGATTATAACGAGGCATGTAATTAGTATACAAGAATTGGACAGGTAATACAATTTAAACACTTTAAAAATTATACGTATCTATAACTACCTGATTTGTAAAGTAAGGGATTTCTAGCTGCATTTGATATAATTGTTTTTTATCGTCACATTTAGAAGCAATACGGTAAAATTGGCGGTTGACTTAATAATTGTGATCCTTAATTATGTACCTTTTTTGGTAACCCACTCTTTAAACTTCCACACTATTCTAAAGTGATAACAATAAGCCTCAAAAGATTTAATATGCCTTACCTCCAGTACACGGCAGAGAGAACATGGCCTTAACCCATACATTCGAAGGAAACAACATAGGTTATACGTTCCCGTCGATGACTACCGACTAATAGTTATAGTTTAGAAGATTTTTTTATGCATTAATTTTAATTAATTTGTAGTTTATTTGAACAGCACCAAATCTATTGCGCTGCATTGTGCAAAAACTGGGATAATGCGACAGCATATACATTACGTTATTTTCGTTGTTTATAATGAAAAGAAAAGAAAAAAAATTACCAGAATAATTATCTATTAACCCACAGTGTTTAAAGCCTGGTATGACTTTTAAAATGCAGCTTTAATTCAATTTGAATAATTTCACCCCGTATTTAAAACAGTAGTGAGAAATTTAATTGTATTAATTTGAACTAAATTAATTTATTTTTCTCAATGTCAGGGCACAAGAAAAAAATACAATTTGAGGAAAATGGTGTGTGTTTTTTATCAACTAATTTTTTTTTAAATTGTCAATACATATTCATAGAGAACAACTAATTCAAAGAATAACTAATTAGTATAATAAGTTATTTTTTTAAGAATACACATATTGCACTACAAATTGTTGTTTCGGGTAGAAGATGTAATATGTGAATGTATGAAACCCTCCAAATTAAGTAATGAATCTCTCCGAACTACTTAATTCAAATATTCATGAAAAATATGTTTTCATATTTTCTGTAATAAGGAATTCATATTTTAACAATAGTGAAGAAAAAGCGATCAAATTCATTGAAAACTAGTTTGAATAATTTTATCTTGAGTTAATTATATTTTAAAGTATTGTTATTTTGGTTATAAATATATAAATTATTATGAAATTCAAATTGCTTTATGCATACTTTTTAATATGCAAATTAACTTTGATTGCATTTTCTCCCACTCGTGTGAATTCTTCCTGTTTAAAATACTGCACCTGTGGCAAGATAATTTTTTTAGATTAATTACACCTCTTTTCCTCTCATATATGAACTCCTATCCCTTAATCACATCCCTTTTAATATCGAAACTTTATGCGCAAAAATGTTAATTGGTTTCCACTTAACACGCACGGGTATTTACAAAATCCTAAAGCATACATAGCATCTACTTTCTTTAACAAATGCTCTTTCTCAAACGAGACGGCTTCCCGTAGTAGATATCAGGAGTTAATTAAGAAAACAGACACTTAATGACGATGTGGCTGCACGAGGAGGTGATTAAGGCACACGCAATCATCTGATATTTTTAAAGACTTCACACAATGTATCAGAAAACGAACCAGATGAATGGCGATGCTGAAGGTGCGGTACTGCGATGCTACTTGTAATGCGGTCTTGTAATAAATTTTATCTTTCTGCAAGCTCAAGTTGGTAGATCTAAATTTGCTATTTCATAGTTATTTAAAGGGGTTGATATATTTTCAAAAAAAAATATGTCAACGTTTTTATTTTTTAATTATTATTTCTTATTACGGTACAAGTCGTTTCAAATTTTATTATGAAAGGTATAAAAAGAAATGTGTTTCTTATCCATATTTAATTTTTTTATTTTCGTTCTGTAAAGTTTACTCGGTACTTTTTACAATTATTTTTCTACTTACATATTTAAGAACTTTGTTCAGCATATAATATAGTGATCCGGTTCTTGATAATGATTTCAGAAATAAAATGAATTTATAGTTAAAGCTATTTAAAAAAAAAAAAAAACTGCTTCTTAAAAAAAATTATAACATTTCTAAGACCTATTCCTCCTTTATTATTAATATTTTGATATGAATTTTTTTTGCCATATTTGAAGGATATTTTATGCAAATTTTGAATTGATTTTATAATAAATTATAGAATATTGTAGAAATACAAATAAAATGTTGATAGGTGTGCGGAAATTCAGCTCAAAATGTTCCCTGTATTTAATTTAAAAAAAAATAATTCTTTTTATTGCGAATTAAAAACTAACTTGGCTTCGATGCATTATATATAACACTAAGAAGATATTAAATTGATTTCCAATTGCTTCTGCAGGTAATAAAATTTTAAATGTATTGAGAAATTGAAAAAAAACACAATATGAGAAGAGCCATTGTATTTTCACATTTCACAGCAATAAAATTTAAAATTAAATTTTATTGCTGAGAAAATGTAATTATTGTGCACTTGAGTAAACTAAAATTTCCATTTTTAAACAATATATATATGTTTTGTTATTTGACGATGTACTTTTGTACAGTTCCATTACGTATTTTCAGAAATTGAGCACGTTTCTCAATATATATATATATATATATATATATATATATGTGTGTGTGTGTGTGTGCATGTACATACAATACAAGTACTATTATTTTTTTTCCTTAATATAATACTCCTTTCCTAATATAATACTTAACAAAATAGCATAAACTACATCTCTAATAAAGTGTCGTTTGCAAGATCTAAATTTCCTTTCCCATTCATTCGAAAGTAATGTATCAACGGACGTATTATAATTCAATGACTATTACTAATAAAATGAAAAGAAAATATTTTCTTTTGTTATTGAGAGGGTGCTGTTTCCTTTTAAAAGAACAGAACTACAATATCTATTAATAGGTCATTTTCATTGGATAAAATTATATTCAGTTACAATATTTTAGTAGCAGTATTAATTAATATTTATAATATTTTGCGTTATTAAGGTTAAAATGTAGATATTATTTTATTAAAAAATTTTAAAATTCATAAATATAATTGTTCAAATAATGACAATGATCAATTTGTTAACATTATCAAATAATTTGTTTATCTCTTACGATGAAATATACTTATGTGCTGTAATTTGAAATATTCTTCCATATGATAGAAATTTGGGGAATTACAAGAAAATGTATTTCATATCTGGATTATCTGAACCATTTAAGTATAGAATCTTTATTATAACTACTTTAATACCATGACATCCCTGAGTTTTTTTGTATACTTGTTTGCGGATATTTAACTCTTAAACAATTCATATTGGTACATTTTTCGTTTCTTATGTATTTCTTGTTTTTTAAAACAAATAGAATTTTCATTAATCAGACATTCGTATCAAAATTTTAATGTTTCTAAATTTTGCAAGGTTCTTACGAATTTAAGTAAGAATATTATTTAAAATGTGCAACTGGTACACTTACAATTTCTTTTAAGTATTCAAAAATTTTGAAATTAGAGCTCCGTGTACTTGCATCTTATAAACATTTTTGATTAGTAATAAATTTTGGAATAGCGCTTCATTATGAATGAAAAATTAAACGATGAACCAGAAGCTAATTCGCTTTCTTTACGAAAAAAGTTCCAGTTGATGGTACGGCTATTTGATCTATTTAACGTTGCTAATATACAAATATTAATAATCTTTGGATCTAAACTTTTTTGTAAATATTGAAAAAAGAAAAATAGATTTTTAGAAATTAACTGAAATGAAAAAAAAAATCTACCTAAAAAATTTATATATTTCAAATAAACATCTGAATGAAAGAAAACTTATAATTTCATAAGTAATCAAGCAATGAAATACTTAATGCGTTAATTTTTAATCCATATTATCTTTAAATAAACTTGCACAGAAAGTATTGATAAATATTGTCATTTAATAAGAATAATACTTTCATTTAATATCAAAGAATATTAAAACCACTCATTCTGAGGAATTAAAGCGTTAGAATCAGTTTTCTTAGATGGAAACTGATATAAATAACTATAATAAAACAAATAAATAAATTTTGTTGAAGTCAACATATTATAAATTAAAACTTACTGAAAATTAAAAATTACATCGTATGCGCTCTCTTTCTCTTTCCGAAGCTTTTAAACCTAAAGCACTGAGCTTCTGTGTTTGACAAATAAATACATCATTCTCCTATTCATCTTGTTAAATCAATTTCAAAGAAAGTATATTTTGAAACTTATTTTGCTTTAATTAAATCAGACATCAAAAGGGTAATTGTATTTGAAATTCGGAGAGAAAGCAATCAGACAATGGAACTCATCCATAAAGGTTTATTTTTCGTTAATGTCATCAAACTGGTAAATAGGGGTTTAAATTTTATCTACACTTTAATTGAAATACCCCATTGAGAATAAAGTGAAAATAAATTATTTTAGGCGAAATATCGTAAAATCAAAACAATTGGAATGAAAGGAATAAAATATTTTAACGTTCTTATGAAGCAGTTCCTTTTTATAGAAATCTTATAAATGCAGTGGAATAAAATGAAACGTCATATTTTATATAGTAGAAATTTATCATAAGTAAGCCATATTTATTCATGATGATTATTTTATTTAAATTTTGACATATTATATAAAATGTAATAATTTCAAATTGTTTAAATTCACATTCCTATAATTTATAAGATGCATACTTAAGGTTTTAATGTGATGAGCATATCTTATTGTACACTTTATACATCCATGATCATTAAAATGTGCCATTTTCTATTCATAAAATAGTAACAAAATTAGTTTAATAAAGAACAATCGTTAGAATAGAATAAGTAAAATTTTTGTTAGAAAGAGCAAAACAATTATTGTAATTATTCTTATTTGCTATCAAAGACAGTGATTGCAATAAATACGTATATTTTAAGAGTATTTAAGATAACTTATTCTAAAAAGGTTTTAATATGATTCATTATTGAAAGGTACAGCAATGCTAAAATTAAACAATGAGTTCTATGAATCTCTTCCTTTTCTAAAACAGTAAAATTTATTATTTTTAATTTCATCGCATATACGTGTGTTTTCCTTTTCACAGTACATTATTTACACTGTACTGAAACAAATTTCAGTAAGAAAACAATATGTGCGTAGTTAAAAATGTATGGTTTAAAATCTCTAACACTTTTTGTTATTATAGTTGCTTACATATTGACATTACGTATCATTATTTCATTCTTAATTATTTCAAGAACTTCGATAAGAGTTTTTTTTATCAAAACAAAAGTATTCAAATTCCAAGTCCATTTAAACTCTGATTGCTGTAATAAAATGATTAATTAAATGAAGCTGGAATATTTTATTTTTAACAATTCATTTAATAAATTATCTTTACAAAAACAATATATTTATATTGGTTTCCTTTTGTCTTATTGTCGTATCCACATAGTCAACCATATAAAGTCATGAGTTAAAATTAAAAAAAAAAAATATTTTGCTCCCTGTTCTATTTTATCAGTGCATACAATTTTTTATCTGAAGATTCATCGACGAATTAGCATGTAATTAAGCTTAAAAGGCATTTAAGAAATATGAGTGCATTATTTTAGTACCTGGACACTTTCTAAGGTCACTACATATCCTTCCAAAATTACAATAAATTTTCAAACATCTAAAAAAAGATGTTTCGAGTTTAACAGTTGTTTATCATTGCTTAATCATTGTTAATTCGCATATCCGAAAACTCTTCAAAATTTGCAGATTTATGAGTCCATACTTTGCTACCTCATTCACATAAAATACGATAGAAAAATTATGTTGCTTGGGAATTTTTCAATTAGTGATCTAGCTTCCTAGGACAATTTATCCACCATCTCTTCATCTTCAATTACCAGATATGCTGGCATCCACTGTGTGATAGATATCTATACCAGAATTATATTTCAATTGTCGACATTTAGACTTATTTCTGTAACCTGAAGGAATTAAAGTACTGAAAAAAATTCAATATTTTTCCATTACACAAATACTTTGTATTTCTTATAGTAAAACAATACGGATAGTGAAGTTATTATAGCTGATTGCAAATAAAGCACTGTTAACAATTATGTTTCTTTATAACATTTTAAAATCAATTACCAAGAACTTTTGTTTTGAAGTTCCTGTGGAGTTTACAGAAAAGCTGGTAAGCGTTTTGTAGATATTAAGTTTTAAAAACATAACCATCTGTATTTCAAATAAACCCTAATGGGCTCAAATAATACATTGAGATGTATAATTCGTATATGGGTATCAATGTGCTCATAAAGCAATCATTTTTCTTCCGAATAATTGAAAAGAATTTTTAACTCAGGATCATATTAATAAACAGAAATTGTTACTTTTTCAGAAATAATACATTACTTCAGAGGCTTTTATTAAAAGTATTTTAACGATTGGGTTATTTCCAATATGACAATTCTTAAGCATATAACATATACCATGGTGTAGTGTATTGCTATATGAAGCTTTCAAAACTATAAAAATGTTGAAGTAGGTAACATAAACTAGATTATGTAATATGAAATCATTTTAAAACTCAACTGTATACATATATTAAGTGTTGTCAGGTAAAATAATAAAAGTTCTAGTATTATTTAATTTATTCCACTACTTGAATAAAATGATAATTAATATTTAATAAACTACTGAAAAAATGTCTTTAAATATTTTGTATACCTGAACTTCAATTTCTACACTTATTTCTTCTGCTAATAATATATCAATAAAACATTTCGAAACATGTTTTCTCTTAATGCGAACAAATATTAGTTGTTTTTGTATCTTTATTACAAATACAGGGAAATACCTCTTGCAAATACAGGGAATACAATTCTTGATTTGCTTAAGATGTTTTAAAAAGATTCCTTAAAGGAATAATGCTAATTACTGCAGAAACGCTTTCCTTTTTAAAATATGTATAATCAATAATTATACAAACTAGTTGAATAACCAATCTATATAACAGACAAACATTTTCCTAAGGGTTTTTGTTAGAAGAGAAAAAATGCTAAGATTATTTTGATAACAAGTAAAAATGAATCGCCGAAAAGTAAAAGCAACTCATGTAACCTTATCGATTTGTCATCTGCAAAAAATAAAATATCGGAAAAGATGGGTATGTCATCAAAATGCCGTCACAGATAAAAGACGTGATTATTTTATGAGAAGAGACATATTTCTTATTACGTTTGCATTTATTTTTCCTTTTTGATATGCAGCAAGCTAACGTTAGCAGGAAAGCATACATATATTCTTAAAAATATATTTATTTATGAAAATATCTTTAAATACGTTCTTGAAGTTTATATGTTATATATATATATATATATATGTATGTATATATATATATTGTTTAATTCTTTTAAATAATTTTCATAATAAAATATCAGATAAGAATTTATTAAAATTGTTTGTAAAATGTTATATCTATATAAAATTTAAGTAACATTATAAATATAGATTCTTAAAATTACCTTCTGATCTACAAAATATATTCCATTTATTTAAGTAAAGGGAAATTTAAAGGATGGAGGAGGAGTGTGGTTTCCTCTGAGTATATTTCCAGCAAGAGACTGATAATATCAATAGTAGTTACTCTCTTTAGCTATTACAGAGGATTTGCAAATCAAAGCAACCTCAACTAGAAGAGTTTTGTTAAGAACGTATTATATCAGTAATATTTGAATTAGTTGGATACTCTCAAGCCCCAGAGAGAGCTATAACTCATTAAATATTATACTACAGTAACTGATAAATAAATAATTGAGTTAGGACTGACTTGCATGTCTTTCTATCAGTTATTGACTCTTTTAGAGTTAGTCATATTTAATTATATTATGGCACATGAGTCAGGTAGAAATAACGTACCGTCAAACATTTGTCCTACCCGATGCCCGTTTTGCTCACATCCACACAGATTTTATAAGTCACATCACTCCATATAAAGGCAATCAATATTGTCCGACTATTATTGATAAATTTTCGAGATGGCCAAAGTTATTCCAACTCCTGATTTGACAATGGGAACAAATGTCCGTGCATGGTGCATGACTACATTTAATGCTTTGGATGTCCATTCGCAATAACAACTGATGAAGGTACAAATTTTCAAATAAATTTAAATCGCGTACTAACCCGTATGATAGGCTGCAATAAAATTCCCTGCGCACCATATCATTCACAGGCGAACGGAATTATTGAACGTCTTCATCGTCATCTCAAAATTACTCTTAAACCCATATCGAAATTAAATGGAGGACATTAAGATTACATGTTTATGACTTGTTTATTGCACGATCCTACGATTACCCTCCGATCTTGAGACAAATGGTTTTATTGACCAAAGCCTCAACACCCCGTATGTCGCTAATTTAAATCTGGGGATTTAAAGATAATTTAATTTCATGAGATTCCTAAGCCCTGTTTCCACTGCCGACATTGTCTCTTCAAAAATTTATGTCAACCACTCGTTATAAGCTCTTCCCTAATTTTTCTAAGATCTGACAAAGTTAATACTCCATCAGCCCCACATTACAAAGGACCGCACTTGGTCATTAGCAGGGAGGACAAGAGTTTCATAATAGATTTAAATGACAAGCCAAACACTGTCTCCGTTGATCGCGTTACACCTGCGTATCTTCTCGCAGTAGATATTAGCACAAATAATTCTGAATCTCAGCCAAGTATTGATCAGTCTCTAAACTGCCCTAACAAATCCAGTAAAACAGATCACCACAAGATGCAGCAATACGCTCAGATTCCCTAAACATCTAGTCACAGACTACTTTGTTTAAATAAAATTTGTTATCTTAAATTATCTTTTGGAAATTTTGCATTAGCATCTATATTATAATCTATAACTTTGTATATATTATGTTGAATTATTGTGCGTCTGTCATTTCTGCATTATGTATCAAAACATGTTTTCTGGTATCACCTAGAATTGAATTGTATTGTAAATTATGTATGTTTGTTATCGTGCCTTCAGTACTAGGAAAATACTCTGCAGTTATTAAGTTTCATCCAGTTCTTCTTACTCATGACGAATAGTCGCGCCGCAGTCAACCAATCAGCTCGAGGTGCTATTACGTAAGGCGCCTCCACATTATTCCATCCAATCACTGCAAAGTGCAATTCATGGCGTCTTGTCTTGGAGAGATCGGTAAGCGAGAGACCAAATATGACCTTCAGGGAGAGATCACGGTGCCATCCTGAAGTTCGAATAAAGCCCTTTTTCTATAACCAGTAATTCTGTTTTAAAATTAAGATGAAAAATAGCGATACCCTTTTAAAGACATGATTGCATCATATTCTTCAATATCATCATTACATCTCGCCAAATTCTGATCGATGACCTTCGAATAAGAGTTAGGGAGATAGAAGAGGCTGTGAATATATGTCCAGAGAATGTGTCTGTAACAAATGAATCCAGATTTAGACATGACAAATTTGTAATATGGTGCCGCATTTGCTTACGTTAGATGAAAACTGTGTTGGGATAAACATTTCCAATGCACTGTTGGCATAAATTAGGCGAAATAAATTAGTTTTAACACAGATTAATCACTGTACATGAAATGTGGATTCAACATTATACTCAAAATATTCACCATTATACTCAAAAGAAGAATACAGTCAAAACAAAAGACTGCTTAGGAGAAATCTGCTCCAAAAATACCGCAAACAGTTTTTTAACCTTGACTATTGTTTTGGAAAACCCATGCGGTTATCCTAATCGATTATCTTCAATCAGGAAAAATCGGAACATAGAGGAGCATACTACTCATCATTTCTTGACAAGTTGAAGGTAGAAAGTGCAGAAAAATAGCGATAAGATAAAGATTTGAGAAAGAGAAACATTCTGTTTGATCAAAACAATAGACTCTCTCTTACTTTAGTGTTTGCCATAGCAAAAATTAAAGCATTACGGTTTGAATTGATTGAGAACCCTCCTTACTCACCAGATATAACCTAAACAACATTTTATTGTCCCCTTAACTAAACGTTGCTCTCCGAGGACAGATATTTCGTTAAATGAAGGGGTCATCATCTTCATAAATAATTATTTTGCAGAAAAAGACACCGAGTACAATTAGAACAGTTTAAAGAGATAATAGCATCGTTAGGAGAAGTGTGTATACATGCAAGGAGAATACAAAGAAAAATATATTTAAAAAATTTGTATCTTAGTAAAAAATAAAAAAATCTGTATCTGTAAAAATTTGTATCTTAGGTCGGAAACATTTCATAACACTCTCGTATATATATATATGGACAAAAAAATTGAGCTCACCAAGAAATAATAGCGGGATCGTAACGAAACTTGGAATAAAGATACATGTAATATGTAAATGATTAGAAAAGCAGCGTGATTGCGTATTACGTATAGCCGGTAGAGGGCGTTTAATGTCGTTCTCCGTGGAGTATAAATCAGGTAACCAAAGCTTGTTGAGTGTGTTGAATCATTTACAAAGGAAGAGCTGAAGTAGACATACCATTACGCCGTTTTCGAAGAAAATATGAGCAACTGTTGCAGTTTGATAGGGGGAGAATCAACCGCATGATGGAAGCTGGGTGGTCAGCTAGGCGAGTAGCTCGTCAATTAGGCCGTTCTGATTGTGTTGTGAGGAGGTGTTGGACCCGTGGATTCTAGAGATATCATTTACAAGAAGACCTGGCTCAGGACGCCCTCGACAGACCAGTCGTTGAGAAGACCGCCACATCGTAAGAAATGCACACATACAGCCAATTGATTCATCGTCCGCCATCCAGGCACATGTAGCCCCTTCACTAGGGACCATGTGTCTTCTCGAACCATATGAAGGCGCCAGGCTGAAGGACATTTGGGATCGCGGAGCCCATTACGTGTCCTACCCTTGACGTTCACCCATCGACGCCTCTGCTTGGAGTGGTGCCGCGCACGAGGAAACTGGACTGCAGCGGAGTGGAACCAGGTCGTCTTTAGCTACGAATCCAGATTCAATCTCAGCAGTGATGATAATCGTGTTCGTGTGTGGAGAGCCCATTTTTAACGTATCAATCTGCTATTGCTTTACAGCGACACACCGCTTCCACGGCTGGTTTGATGGATTGGGGTGCCATTGTCTACAATACACGGACACTCCTAGTGTTGATCCGTTTCATCTTGACAGCCTAGTGGTATGTCCATGACATCCTGTAACCACATGTTTGGCCACTCATGCAACCGCTCCCAGGAGCACTTTTTCAACAAGACAATGCTCGGCCACACACGGCAAAGGTGTCACAACACTGTCTCTGAACTGTTACTAACCTTCCTTGGCCAGCCCGATTCCCAGATTTGTCTCCAATCGAGCACATCTGGAATCATTTGGGAATGCGAGTTGGGCATCCCACGAGATTGAACGCACTAGAGGCGAGGTTACAGCAAATATGAAACGTAATATCTTAAAACATCATACAGAACTTGTATGTCTCAATGCCCAATCGTATCGCTTCGTGCATTCACGCTAATGGGGGTTCAACAGGGTATTCAATCCTCCATTCTTTTGCCTTTTTCTTTGATTTTCTAATCATTTACTTATATCAAAGTTGTCGTTACGTATGTAAAATTTCGTTTTATTTTGACGACTCCTTCTAGGTACGCTAATTGTTTTGTCCATGAGTGTATATATATATATATATATATATATATATATATATATATATATATAAACATGTATGAATAATATTACTGCATTTTTCTATTGAAATTTGAAAAAATAATGATTTAACTTCCGTCGTGGTAAAATATATAAAATAATGGATTACTATTATTTTTTTTAAAATTTTACACCAGAGAAGTAGATACATCGGAATAGCTCTGGACGCTGTGCACGTTAACATACTCAGGTTATTAAGAATGAAGTTACATAAAATTTCTTCTCTTTTTAAAGTTAAAATAAATATTATTCAGGCGACATAATAACAGATTTCAGAACCTTTAGATATTTTGATATTTAATGTGGAGATAAAATGCCTAGTACGGAGTATTCCTATTGGTTGGGATCGTAGGTAATTAAGGTCGAACTAAATAGTTTTGATTTGCACGTGATTATTTAAGCGAATAGAATAAATCGTATGGTTTCAGGGAATAATTTTGAGCTCCTAGCTGTGATAGTTAAA
>BMAW01043971.1:285821-370072 GCA_019974015.1 Nephila pilipes
TGTGTGTGTGTGTGTGTGTGTGTGTGTGTGTGTGTGTGTGTGTGTGTCTGACTAGTGTGAGTTTAATGGACGAGTAAGCAGGGATAACAAAAATCACAACTCTACTGTAAACCACATTGCTGAAAAAAGTCTGTTTATTCCTTTTGATGAAAGAGAGGCAATGAATACCATACAAAAGACACATGGTGAAAAAGGAGATTAACATGCAGAGATGTGGCTGGCTACAGTAGAAGACAGCGTAGTTTATTTTCCTCCGAATTTATACGCAGCGGTTTTAATTACATCATATGGAAATCGTGTGGTAATGAATAAAGAAATTATGAGGGACTTTAGCTGAAGAAAAGAGTATTATAGTGATGATTGCAACATATCTACTCCCTAGGGGGAAATGATAATTCATATCTTATGAGCAAGTAATTACATAAATTAAAGTTTAACTGGAATGGTATTAGGAAATAAAAATGATCTCTTTAGTGTGAGTCAGTAGTTAAAGATAGGAAAAATTTAGAAATTGAATTATTTATCAGTGAAACCTTAATATATATATATATATATATGTATGTACTGTAAAAGCAATCGTAGTTACGACTAGACAAAATGATATAAAAATTATTAAATAGTGAACATATAATTACATTACTCCTCTAATTTGTCACTGTAATGAAGATACCAATTAATTATGAAATGTAAGAGTTAGTTATTATTTCAATACTTTTTGTAGAAGTTAAATGCTAGACAAAACAGTATGTTAGAAAGATAAAACTCTAAAGTGTTTTATTCATTGAAAATTGTGAAATAAATATTTTTTATCATTAATTCTATGTACAAAAATACAAGTGATATTTTGAAAGTTTTGCTGTGTTATGATTGAATTGCTTTGTAACTGATTTCGAGAAATTGTTTCTGAATTTATATTTTGGACTATAAAGAGGAAATTATAGTTTGTCTTGCTTTATAGAAGAAACACATTAAATAACAATATATGTCTCTGCGTTAAAGGAAACATGAATAGACATATAAGTAATCAATTGCTTGGAACTTAGTGAAGCTCTATGGTACTGTAAAAAAAGTGCACTTTATATTGCTGAAAATAATATTTACTATTGAAGAAAAGAACAAGTTTCTGAAAAAACACAAAAACTTCAGTTTATAAAATATATATTTGTTATATCTACCAGGAATTTTTCAAACATATATATAATCTGATAGATGTATCATACATTTCTTAGAGCTCAAACATTTTTATTTAAAATAGTATAATATATATATATATATATATATATTACACATCATTCATTTTATTTGCTCTGGGATTAAGACTCCAATATATTATGAAATCTAACAATCACAAATCATTTGAAAATTTTTTTACAGAAATTGAATGTCAGACAAAACATTATATGTCGAAAATAAATCTAAAATTTTTTAATCACTGTAGATAGTGAAATATGTGATTTATTTCAAAATTATGTGCGCCTAAATATAAATTACATATAAGATACTTTATTGTCATTGGACTTAAAGAGTATGATTAGGCATTTAATTAATCAATTGCTTAAAGCTTTGTGAAGCTCATCGATATTATAAAAATAGTACCGTGTACTCGTATTACAGAAAAAAATATTTATTATTTGATGATACAAAACCTTCCTTGAAATATATACGAAAAGTTTCAACATAAGTTTTCTTTTATCTTTTAATATTTTGACACATATTTTTATATGTATTCGGGAATCCTTCACATAAATGTATTTCATTTACAGATAGATAATATATTTATCAAAACTCATTTAATTTATTAAAAATTTCTAAGATATTATTTATATGTAGAGGTACTTCGGAAATATGTATCATTGTGAAAGCGACATTAAGTATAAAATACCCACTTTGTACGAGTTGCTTTAATCAAATATTAAGCATGTGTATTATTTGAAGTAATACGTAAATAAATATTTATTATGGATAAAGAAGGAGTTTCATTTTAAATACGACGAGTGTCCTGTATTTTGATAGAAATATTTAAATAAAATATCTTGATAATAGTGATGTTTTTTCCACTGGACACTTGCTTTGAAAAGTTTAAGGTTTTTAGAGGATAATAACAGTAGTTCACAATTTTATTATAAAATTTACAGTATCTTCTAAATTTGTAGATTGAATGTGTAATTGTAATATATTAACATTGAAAAAATTATGAAAGAAAGGACATATGAGATAAACTGCCTAAAAAGAGAGTTTACGATGAAGATTTATTTTCTGTGTCTCTTCGTCTTAAAATTTCAAATATTAACTTTCTAATGCATTATTTTTATATTTTTTCGACTCTGATTATTATCTTATAACAGCAGGTTTAATACCATATAATTGCTTAAGTTAAATTGATCTTGAACTATAAGTGTTTTCTAAGATATATTTCTTTATTTTTTCTGTTTTGAAAGTTCATATAATGGTACTAATACTGTATTCAACAAACATAGCTGTTGAATTTCAATTTTCCTTGAGATTAACTGTGTGATTATTTTCTTGAGATTATACAGTTGTATTGTTTATTGTTTCTGAATTTCTTGCATTGATTTTGATTTCTCGTCTTTGAAGTTTTTTTATTATTTGTGCTATGAATCTTGTTGTCCTATGAATCTTGCTCTGAAAATCTATTCCTGCTGCTTGTGTGAAGAAATTTTTTTCATCTTACATATAATTGCGCTAAAAACTCAAGCTTATCTGAAATTAGTTCAAAAAATATTTGGATTCTAGGCCTGTCTTTATATACAGCGTAATACCTAGTACTTTAAACTTGGAACATAATGCTCACCGATCAGATAATTGGAATTGCATATCCATAACGTAATGAAATCAAATTCTTTTTATAGATATCTTACTAACCATTGTTATATTTAGTAGCTCCAGTTGTTTGAAGCATCAATTAACTATATATGAATATTTTATCTGATCAATATTTAAATATTTTGGTAAATTGTAAGAAATATCTAAAACATTTACACTACCTTATTTCTCTATTAAATAAATTAAGTAGTTAGGATATAATTGGCGCTTAGTTGGTATTGGGCTTGAGACTGAATGATAAGGAATATTTTTCTGGGTAAAATTTGTGTTCCACATTAAATTTCCTTTTTCTTTCAAATTCAGCATTCAGAAAATATTTTTTTAAAAAAAAACGCTATATTTACAACTGCTTCGAAGATAAAATAAAATCTGAATAAAGCTTTTGATGAAGTAAAAAAAAAAAAGATTAAGATCTGAAGTGTATCTGGTGATCGGATACGGCACGCCTTGGTTACTGTTCCCTAAATGGGCGTGAAAATACCCTACCCAAGGATATTTAGAATATATTAGATATTAAAACATTATCACCAAAATTTTGGATTCGCATGAAAAATTCAGAGAATCTTAATATGAAATCTTTGTACCAATCATGAAAATATTGACTGAAAGCATGAAAATTGTCAGTACCATCTTAAAGAAAGATATGAACCTATGAATGATTTTAAGTATAAACAATATTATAGAGCTGAAGTTACCAAATAAATTTTAGCGTAAATTAAAAAAAGCGTAAATTATGTAAAATATATAAATATACAGTGTTTTTTGTATTTACCTCCATGTTTATCATTTTAATTATATTATTTAGAAATAATATTTAAAAATTGACTCTAATAGTCTCATTATGAAAGTTAGTTACTAAAATACTAAATTTGACTGAAGCATAAATAATTTTTTAAAGTAACTCTAAAAGAAGTAGGGTGAAACATTTATCGATTTAAAATATATTGTGATTTCTTATATGAATATATTCATTATATGAATGAAATATTGAATTATTTACTATCTTTCTGTATATAATATCAAATAAGTTTCAAAAATTAGCGAAACAAAATTTATTAAATCAAAAAATTATTTTTTTATCAATTCCAAATAGTCCACAATTATTTGAAGCCAGACTTTAAAATTACAAGATAATTATTTACCTTACCTGCCCTGTATTATCTTCCCTTCAATCGAAAGAGTGCACCAATCCTTTTAGTTTAAAACATATCTTAACACTGATTCTTAAATAGTGATTCCAAATTAGCATTTAATTTCATACTATTCTAGAGTATTTAAGCACTAAATATTAATTCAAGTCATGAATATTCTACTATAGAAATATAAATAAAATAATTTTTATTCTTCGATATGACTACATGCTTAAAACCAGACAATCAGATAATGAGTAAGAATAATATATTTATATGGAAAAAAAAACTTCAACCAAGAACTTTTATATACTTTATGATATTGAAGGCTAAATATTATGCAAATCAACAAAAGTAATTTTATAAATAGTCACAGCAAAATATATATTTTGAAAGAGACAGTAAATATTTTGTACAATAAATATCAATAATATGTGAAAAATATGCTCTTTTCTTTCATTTCTCTCACATTGGTTACATATTTGGAAAACTTTATTTTATTTGCAACTGATTTGAGCTAATTTTAAGAAAATACGATCCTAAGGAACTAAAAACAATTTTTCGTCTTTATGTTTATTCGTTTCTTTTAAACACATGAATCAAGAACTCGTATAATAAATCTATTGAAACTATATGCAATAAATTACATTAGTAATAAATATGCGAAAAAAAGAACAAGTGAATCATGGATAGTAAAATTAACTTCAATATCTAACCTGTTATGAACTGTGTTCTTTTTCTAATGCATCATTTATTTTGATTTTTTTATTCAATTGGTTATTTCATCCTGTGAGACCTCGTCTATTTCCCTAACTTGTAATTATCTTAAGAAAAGTAAGGCGATGTTTTAATATTGCAAATATGTTAACAACCGAAATGAATTTCATTTCCAAGGCTTATACACCTGAACGTCTCAAAAATAAATTCTATTATGTATTTGAATAAAATTCTTACGATAGAGAATATTTTTTATTCATGGCTTGCTTGTTAAAGTTTACTTTTCAACAAATCATTGTACAATTTATTCTATAAACTAATGACTTAAATTGTTGTTCTTTTTTTTAATTTTTAATACATTACATTTAAAAAAAATGTAGTTATTGCTCTTGGCCTCCAAATTATAATAGTAAGCTTTCAAATGAAATGTTATGTTGTAATTCTGAATATTACATCCATATATCAAGTTTTCAATGGAAAATAAAGAAGAGATTAAATTAAATTGAGTTTCAAAAGTAGACAGGAAATCGTGATTTGAAGTAGACAGTCAAATTCTGGCCTTTATTTTGCGTATATGTTCTTTTACTGCACTCGAAGCTAATATAATATAAGACTCTTCGAATTTGGATTTATGATTGTCTTGTAAGCTTGCAAATTCAGTTCGTTACAACGGAAATTTCATCCTCTACCTTTTCTTTCCTTTATATTCTTCCTGTATTCAAATTTAATTTTGTGTTCTTTCAGTCAGTCTGGATAATATATTTTTGAGTACGAAAAAACAAGATACTTTGATTGTAAGATCTCTGATAAGATTTTGACAATCCAAGCGTTGAACAAGTGCTAAATAAAATGAATAGTCAAACCTCATAATTCTGTAAATTTAAAGGAAAAGTATTGATACTCAGTCTGAAAAGGTTGCAAAAAGAATAAAAAAGATATGAATAATATATTAACATAATTTACTTCATATATATATATATAAAGTAATGAATTCAAGGGAAATAATTATAAAATAATTGATATATATGTATATCAACTTCTTTATTATGATTTCCCTTGAATTCATTAATTTATATATTTTGATATGTCATATTAAGAACCTAAAGTGACTTCGAGATATCAAAATTTAATTTTCGTACGAAATTAAAAATATTAAAGCTTTATTATTGTGTTTATATGTAATTATTTTCCTTATATTATCCATAACTTAATAAACAACTTAAATGTATCAATCGCACAGTCAAATAATTATATTAATTTCAATTTCTCTATTATTTTAAGTAGTAAAACTCGTTTCAAGAATAAAATTGTTGCTTGCACTTAAAAATTTATTTTCTTCCTTACTGATGTCTTACAGGATAGAAAAGTTAATATTAAACTAAGTTAATGTGTTAACTTTCTTCACTTAATTTTTAATGATCCATTAATTCATTCATATTAGATGTATAAAGAATGAAATAGTTAACATTTGAAAATTTAAATATTTTACGGGGGATTATTTATAAGGTGATATATTAAAGAATTTTACTAAATGGATATAATAAATTAACATTAAGAATTTACATAGAAAAAAAATTAAATTATACATATAGATCAAAACATATGAGAACGAATTTACGTTATAATATAACACATTACAATAAGCTTTTTTGTATAAGCATTAATAAAAGGAAATAAGTATATTGGTGTTGATATTATTAAAACAATACAGTTGGAAAAAAAATAGATACAATTAGTTAATTTCGTCATTCTGTATCATAAGTAGATAAAATTAATATCACTGTCAATTGATCAAAGAAGCTAGTTAACAAAAGCAATCAATTTCTAAAATAGACACGTTTCCAATACGAAATCAAAATATTTTGCAGAATATCACTAAGGATATACTAAATAACTTGTGTGTTCATCATTTCATTTAAATGCATTCATTGATTCTAGAGATATTTACGAAAACACTATTATGCGGTCATATATCATTACTTCATTTATATTAGATTATATACCTCAAGCTATTCATAATATTTTCTCTTAATTTGAAATCTATTGAATAGTAGGTCGATGATTAATATCAATAAACTAGTACACTGCATCTTAAGTCTCAAGGATAGGTGATTGCAATTTTAGAAAATAATGTTTCTCGATTTATAGAAAGGAATTGTATATGATTTATATTCAGGAATTTTATATCAGAATTCATGATATTAATCATGAATCATGTTACTCAAAGAGTAATCCAAAAATTTGACACCTTTTTTTGGCGTATTTCAGGTATCTATATTTCCATGGAAATGTATAATTGTGTTTTTTTTTTTTTTTTTTTTTTTTTAATTTTTTGCACACTAAACTTTTTACTCATGCTCCGGTTACCTATTTACATTTACAAACTATGATCTAAGTCATTGGTGCAAATATTCTTATAATTATCTTAATAATAGTCTGTATATTTCATCTGTCTCCAAACACCAACATTATCATCACATATATCAACAGCCTCGTCAAACAATTCCCTGTGCCTTTAATATATTTTGGAAATTTTATTGGTCCAAATCATTTTGTAGTAATATAAGAAATATCCCAAGGTGAAATGAAATATAAAATATAATTTCTGACCATGTAACATTTGCCTTCTAAACAAGAATCAACCTAACTATTTGTATTCTTCCACAAGATTATTTCATTTAAAAGACTTGGGATTTGCTCTCCTTCAATTTTACCTTTCTGGACATTTAAAACAGACGCATCAACTACAGGATTCACCTTCCAATTATATTGGATCGTGAAATCATAATTCAACAGAACATAATATTTTGCAAATGATATATTTCCGAAGCAGCTGACTGAACGCCTTTCTTAACCCTTGCAAATGCCATCGACGAAGTAATAGTTTTTCATAGCATTGGTGAAGTTACACTTAACATTATTAATATTTTAATTGAAAGCGCAAATTTATATACTAAATAGCATGCAATGAACTGCGAGAGCAATAAAAAAAAAGGAGAATAAGGAATGCAGAGAAACTCACAAAATTCAAAAGTGATGATAGAATATTTTAAAAAAAGTATCTTACCTGTGCCAATTTTATTTCTTTCAAACGACGGAAAGCAAATTTAAGTGAAATTTCTATGACGTAATCAAAAATAATCTTATATGAAGCATGTTGAAAACATTATTAACTGTATTATTGGTATTTAGTTACGGGACAGAGTAAAATGCATTTCGAGAGCTTTCACTTATAGACATATTACAGTTCTGGAAAAAAATCATAAAATCATTTTATCTTCCAAAAAAGTTGCAATCTCAATAGAGTACTTCCAGTTAAGATTTTTACTTCTCTAGTTTCAAACAAAAAAGAATACAGCTAAAAAGAAAAAAAAAAAAAAAACATAGTTTATTACAACACGTAATTTTAATTATAACATTGATTTTACTTTTGATGAAATAAAAACCTTTCATTCTTGTGAACCATCACCAGGACCAGGCAAAATCAATCTTAGGTAATTTTACTAAAAAATATTGTACACTTGTACAAATGGATTTGTAGTAAGCAGACGAGATTTAGCTATTGAATAACGTGACTGACGCTGTATAACTTTTTATTTTGATTTCATATATATTTTCGTACCATACACTTCAATATACAACCATCTTATATCCCTACAATGATCCATGTAATTCGTCCAATGTTCGAAAAGGTGTTGGAAATCTTATTCCGTCAACTCTTTCAGGATGTGTCAATTTCCTTTCACAGCTACATCGGTCTCAAATCATATTCCTTATAATGTAGATTTGACTTACGGAAGCTGATAGAAGTTGCATGGCACAAAATACGGCAAATGAGACTCATGGTCTAACACAGAGATGGTGTACTTGGCTAAAATCCTCTTGAGAGACAAAGAAGAGTGATTTGTTTTTCCATATTTCCATTTCCATATAAGAGGGTCGTTTTTTCATTATTTTTTCACGGAGTACAACAGAACGTGAAGGTATTTATATAGATTAATAGTATGATCTTTAGTAACCCAGTAAAGGTAAGGTACAGATTCTCATTAAAACCAAAACAAAATCATCATTGCTTTGAATTTTGACTTAATCCTTCGAGCATTTTTTGCTTTTGGTACAAACGGCTTCTACCAGTTCATGGATTGGAGCTTTGTTTTAAAATCATGAGTAAAATGTAATTATTCACCATACGTTATTATCTTTCTCAATAAGTTGGACCATTTTCATTAACATTCAGAGTGTCAGAACAAATTATTTTACAAGCTTCTTGTTGTTCAAACGTGAAAGGCTTATGTACAATTTTGGTACACACTTTTTGCATGTTAAAATTGTTATGTAACATTTGTCATTCGAATTCTTTGTCCATTTCTCATGTTTCAGCAATTGCATGAATCGCACAACCCACGGTCTACTCGAACCAGATTAACGATTTTATTTATACCTTTGATGTGGAAGTATTACCTGGACGTGAATCATCTTCAACGTCTTCTCGGCCATCTTAAAAACACTTGGACAACTAAAAACAAGTGACCGGAATAAATGCTCATTGAAATAGATATCTTTTATGAAATTAAAAAAGTTTCAAAAGCGTATTTACGAAGTTTCATGGGAAATTTCATAATTTGTAGTCTCATTGTTATTCTTATCATTTCTCAGGAGAAACAAAAAAAGTGCAATGCAAACTCAGACTACGGTTATTCGGACTTTTTAACAAAAGCGAGAGGTACTGCATTCGAAAGAGAAGGTTTCATGCTAAACAGCTGTCGATCACTGGTGTTTGGTTCATGCGTACTTCTTGTGTAACGATGACAGTCTCTTTCTTTAATAGCCACACGTTGTATATTTTATCACATATAGAAATATGTAATTACTATTTCTATTTTAAAGTGTGGTAAAGATCCAACAGACCCAAAAAATTATCAACACATAGCCCACTCAAACTACTTGTGTAAATTGCTAGAAAAATGGCAAATGCTAGATTCATGTTCACTTTAGATAAAAAAGTGTTTTTTTCTCTCCTTTTTAAAACGGCTTCCCACGGCACAGATGGACCGTTGGGAACCTAGTCACTTTGGAGACTCGTATAGTAGATGCATTTGTATATAGAATACGCTCATTGTTTCTGTATTATTTGATACTAAAAAGACATACGATCGTATTTTGAGGTATGGTATTCTGAGAGACATATAACTATAACTTAAAGGGGTAACATACCATCTATAATTCAAATATTTTTATAACAGTAATTTCCTTAGTGATAAAGTAGGCTTAGTTTCATTAGACATTTTTAGTCATGAACAAGGTGTATTAATGGAATATCTTTAGCGTTACACTTTTGATATTAAAAATTGATAACACCATTTTAAATACCCTGATATCTATAAAATCTCTTTTATGTGTTAATGAGACGAAAATTTCATGGATGAGAAAAGAAATGAATAGTATTGAGAGACAACTTCAAAAGGTTAAGTATAGAATTACGAAATGGAAAAATATAAATGGCTTTTGCTTCTCTCTGACAAAAATTGATTTCTGCATTTCTATCGATAGAAAAAACTTCATACGGGGCCATATATGTATTGAAACGTAATTTAAATTAACGTAGTAGATGAAAAAATATTTATTAGAATAATTTTTTATCCAAAAAAACTAAAGTTTCCCTCTCATAGTTATTTTACAACTTTTGAAGCGAAGTGAAATTCATTGAACATTTTAAAGGTTTTATCGCTAAATATCATGAAATTCTGAACACACTCATTTTTTTCGGAATATATATATATATATATATATAAACACTTGCAGGATCAATGAAATCTGGAAATAAGAAACAAATTGCATTTCGTGAAACCCAAAATTCCTCACTGTTATTATTTTACATCACGAAGACAAGACGTTATCTTGACATGTCTGCGAATGGGTCATACAAGATATGCACTCAACATACCTTTTTCGGGGCCTTCGTTTTAGCTTGCTGACCATGAGACACATTATGACTGAATGTTCTACATATTACTTTGTTCGTTTTTTAAACAATTTAAACTTTATGCACTATCTGTAATTCACTTGGTTAAGGAAAACCCACTACCAAATATTTTTAATTGCTTAAATGACATTGGTTTCTTATCATACTTATAATTTTATTAAATCTAGTGGTTTATTAAATCTAGTGGTTTATTAAATCTAGTGGTATTTTATTTGTTGTTATAATTTTAATATATTTTATATAACTTTTTGAAATATTTTACTTTATATTTGTAACTAGAGGACTCTGTGACAGAAATTGAACGAACTAATCAACTCATTGTTTTACAATTTATAGATGGGGAAAATGTTTTATGTTATTTAGAGCATTCAAAATTATAAAGTTTAAATATTAAGTTAAAATATAAAGTTAAGTAAAATGCAGTTTTCATTATTCTGAGAAATAGGATGCGTTAAACTGCCCTAATAACAGGTTTTTGATACTGTTAATGGACCTAATGTTAAGCAATTATTATACGCATTGCTTCAAAGAAGTTTTTGTCAAAACCAATGTAAAAATCAGTCAATATTTTATTCATATTTGTATCGTGTACTTGTGTCTAAATATATCATTTTTGTATTTTTATATAGCTGTACTAAAATGGGTAACTTTAAAGTACCCATAACCCATTAATGTTTGTCCTATTAATATCAAAATACCCTATATAATAAGTTACATACCACCTCAGAGGTATTAAAATCAATTAATTACTTGTTTTTTGAGGATCTAGAGCTGCAATTACGATGCATCAACTATAGTTTGGGAACATAGATGTGAAAAAAGTGATTCTCTGTAAAAGAAAACGAATTTATACTTTATTTTGAATAATTGTTCTAGGTTCTAAGCAGTATTTAATTAAAATATTCAATAACATTATTATAATGAAATACTCTGCACAAAAGTTCTACAAATCATCAATAAAATTGTCTAATATGTGTCTCTCACATATGATTGAATGCATACAAAAATAATTATATAATGAAGCTGTAAAACACGATTACAAGCCAATACATGTATGTATTTCTCTTTTATATAATAATGAAAACAAAAGTTATTCAATTTTGAAATTCATAAGATTGCAGTCATTGGTTTTCTTAAGCTATTTATCAGCTTAAGAAATATAATTTGTTTTCTTACGTATTTAAGGAATTTCTTGTAGATACTGTTACACAACATTCTCTTTTTGTTATGAAATTCCTATTGATAGGAGAAATTTTTAGCTATTGTAGCATTTCAAACATTTAGTATTACCTGCTTTAACAAGAATCATGTACTTATTTATGTTTGCAAAAAAATAGTAAATTCTTCAATTTAAATTAACATTTCTCATAAAGAAAACATTTATGAATACATTAAATTATTTTTTTGTAAGTTTGATTAGACTAACTCTTGAAACTATTACTTAAGGTATGATTATTGAGTTGTAATCTTTAGGTAAGAAGCCATCAAGCATGTTTCTTTCCTTTTGGAAAAAAATTAATAAAAATAAATCTTCGTGTACAAGTAAAAATGAATTTCTTTCTGATATATGATGAAATGAAAAGCTTTCGGCAAAATGAATCTTACTTTTTTAGTTAGAAGGAAAAAAAAAATTAGAAAAAGTAATCATCTCTAAAAATCTTTTTCACTCGAGATAAATAACAGTTAAAACGAGTATTTTTAAAAGAGGATTTTTATACGGTTCCTTGCTTTTAACTGATTGCTCTGGCAAATTCGTTCAGTTTGATTGAGATTCTCAAATCTTATTAAAGTTTTGTTCACGATTCCCAGTATTCACAGGTGAATGTCACTGTAAATCACGGCAAAAACAATTGATAACAATAAAAATCTCTCGAAAAGCAATATTTGTTGCAGGAATTGATTTTCATTGAAATTGTTAAATCTAAACGCTGTGATCCTTAACCGTGATCGAATTGTGAGGACAAAATTTTTTTATCAAAATTATTCACTACCTGAGGACATAATATACCAGAACTGTTAAAGAATTCCAGTAACACAAATATATTTGCGATAACCGAGAGACTTCATTATTTCTGAATAAAAATTTTAGCAATATGTCTCAATTAATGCGCAGTATATTCGATACACAAAAGCATCAGTGCTATATGAATGTTGCTATTGTAGGATCACGTCTCTTATACTTTGCAATTATGGAAGATTTCTTATTAATATGTTCTACGATTGGAACTTTTACAAATCTAAAAATTTTTTTTTATCTAATTTTCTCAATACAATTTATTATTTTTTTCTGTATCTATTTCTTCTTTCGTAATTTATAGATTACAGTTACAAAGTCTCCACGTAAAAAAGCCGATTAAAATACCTTCATTACTGCTACTCTCAGCAATGTTATTATCACAACGTCATTATGTTATAATAATTGTCAAAGTATTATTAATAAAGTAATTCATCTTAAATAGTCTCTTCTAAGTATATTGATTTTTTTTCATATACTTTAAGTGTAGAAAATACATAGATATTTTCCCAGTTAAGAAATCAATAAAATAAATTAATTTTGATGATTAAAAACGATGATGTTTAAAATAAAATTAAATACTTTTTGTCATTTACCTATTAGCAAAGGAAATAATATTTTTTACTTCTGTATTTGAAGATCTTTATTTTTCCTTCGTTTAAGTCAAAATCACTCTTTTGGTAGCTTTTTTAAGTTTTGAATGCTTTCTTTAAAAAATAAATTGATTACTACTTTAATGCTATTTCAATTTATAATTGAAAAGCTGTTTTAAAACGTGCTGCTCATAACGTGTACAATTTTTACTTTAAAGCTGTAATTCCTTGAAATCAAATTTAATTACTTTGATACTTTTACACATGCTTTATAAGTGAGTGAATTTTTCTCAAATATGCAAAATAATTAAAATAATTTCTTGATGTCTTATATTATGAGCCTATTAGCATAGTAAAATTTTCTTTTGAGAAATTTGCGTAGGTTCCCCAATGCACTCAATATATTTTTCACATAAATAGCTCTAGTGACTTGCTGTAAACTGATTTATAAAATAAAAAAAAAATATTTTCATTAATATTCACATAAAATTAAATAAATCTTTGAAAATTTTTAAAGAAACAAAATATTGCACATTTTGGAAAATTTAAAAATAAATTATATAATTTCTTACTTTTTTTAAATAATTATATATATATGACTCGAAATTTAGATACAGTTTTGCAAAATGTGTGTTATACCTACTATAATTATCAATTTTCACTGTCTAAGAGTGAGTATATTAGTTTTTGAAATATCACGTGCGCTCAAGTGAAAAGCAAATCTCAGAATATTGCATTTAAAGTATTAATATTCAATTATAAAATTAAATTTTAAAATTTGCGCATTAAAATGCTTCTAGGATGATATAATTTCCTCTATGTTTGCTCCGACCACTCTCTTTCTTTATTTTTATCGTTTATCTTGCTCTGAGGGACTCAAAAATTATTCCAAAACCATTTTTTATCTTAAAGTTTGGATTCAAAGTCCACCATCTATTACCACCAATAATCTTACATTGTTCCGAAAACTTTATTTTTTGTCATTTATTTTGCACCAATAATCTAAAAGTGATTCTAGGTTCTTTTTTTTTAATGTTTCGATTCGAAGTTTATCATCTCCTGCTAGTTATAAGAATACATTTCAGACTACTTTTACTCGAAATTATGTAAAATAATAGTAAGTATTTAAAGTTCATCATTGTAAATCTAAGTAGACACATTTGGGACATTCTCTAACAATTGAAAACCAGAACCAATCGAAATGGGCAAAATTTTGAAAATTACAAATATAGTCTTATATTTTGGTTGTCCATCTTGCCAAGCTTCCTTGTAATTCTGCTCAGGGCGTAAATCAATTAATGTCATTTATTAAATAAAATAAACTGATACACGAATCGAATTTGAAGATACATGGGTGTGGCAGGTCCATTTAAATGCTGATTTTACGAACGCATTCTGTACCATTGTTTGATTTACTTTTAAAGTTTTGGGAGTATCAACCAATGGTGGATATCAAAGTGTTTAGCATCAAATATAAAATACTATATATATTTACATATTAAAAAAATGATACATTAGAAATTTAAGTCTGAGTACTGAGTCTTTAAGCATTTATATTTCTTAACTGTTGTACTTAAAATTAAGTGAGATAGTTTAAAACTCAGTTAAAATAATTAAGTCTACATTTGTTCTTTATAAAGCTGCTTTAACTGAAATAAAAAGGGGGAAATATGTGAGTGTTTGAGATTAAATTGGTTTCAGAAAATGCGAAAACAAATCATATCACCCTCAAAGGAAATAATTAATTTTGATTCTATATAAAATTCAAATGATAGAACAAGTTAATTTACGGAAAGTTAATTAACCTTTCCAAATTCTATTGAAAAATAATTTTTAAATAGTTTAATCTGGAAAACTAATTACAAAGAACAATAAGGCTATGTATTAAAACTCAAGCACTCTTAATGTCATTTCAAAATACCTAGATCAAAGTGAAATTTAATATAAGTCATTGATGAAAACAATATTATTAATTATTATCATTCTAGTACCTTATATTTTTAACTAATAGAAATTACTATTTTTTTCTTTCTTATACACTTAATGTCATTTCTTAAAGCATTCTTAATGTCACTTCAAAATACCTAGATCAAAGTGAAATTGATTACGTCATTGATGAAAATAATATTATTAATTATCCTCATTATAGTATCTTATATTTTCAATAATGCAAATTACTATTTTTTTCTTTCTTGTGATATATATTTATAAGTATTTCAATGTTGCTAAATCATTCAGTTGAAAGGTGCAAACATAATTAAAGGTGACATTATCATGTTATTTTTATTATTTGAATATTATTTCAAAGGATTTATCATGACACTTTTCTTTAATCTATATTATAAATTAAACATTAAACATTAATTATTTATATTACAAAATAAAATGCATCCTCTTTTTAAATGAAAAAATTACAGATTTTTCTTGAAATAAGAAAATACTTTTTATGATAAAATAAAAAGCTTTGTTAGCCTTTTTTACTTTGTTAGGCAGAAATAACTATGTCCAGACAAATGTTTAAAGCAGGTTAAAAACATAAAGAATTATTTAAAGTACCCTACAAAAATATAACTGATTTAAGAAACGCATATTTTATCTTAATTTCAAAATTTTAATGATTGTTATTCTTAAGATAAGAAAGCTATAAAACAGATATTTTTTTTAATTTTTTTTTCCTGTTTAATACTTTAAGGGCACAGGAAAATGATTAACTCAAGTTTGATTCCTTTATCTTTCCCTTAATCAAAAATTTTAATAGATTTTCTACTCGTTTTTTTTGTACATTTGAAAAGAAAGAAATTTTCTAAAAAATTCCATAAATTTCTTATTTCACAGTATGAGCTTCGATTAGTCCTCATTTGAAAAATAATGTTCAAATTTATAGGGAATACACATAAATGATCTATTTACAAAATGTTTTTCGTTACGAATTAATAATCCGTATATGGTACAATACGTGACGACAAGTATATTTTGCGCATGTCAAAGGACGATTGTTGTGCCTCATCAAGAAACCATATTACAACAAATATAGTCCATTACACAAAAATTGTCTTATATCTTAAGATTTGATATCATGTCCTCAAGGCAACCAATGCTGTGATTGCTTTTTTTTGCTTGAACAGTAGACGTGAGTGAACTATTGGTACAACATTGTCTTTAAAGGAGAGTCACGCTTCTGATTGTGTCACTACAGGGTTGGGGTAGATTGTGAGACACCGTGGGAATTGTCGTTTAACTGTTACAACATGTATCTGCTCCTGTAGACAGTAATCTTGCATGTAGTGGTTTTGTATACCACTTTCACATATCCTTGTACGTATTGGAACACTGAACCACTATTTCTAAATACCTAGGTTTTTGGAGCTAGTTCTCTTCGCTTACTTTAGTTCTTTCCTGCAGCCACATTCCGGTGGGACCGTGTGCGGTACGCGTTCCCACGTTCGTTACACATTCCCATTTATAATGTTCAAGAATGTTTTCATTGCCCACCACATTGCATTGTTTTTTTGACCTACCAGTATTCCTCATCAATCCTCTATCGAGCACATGTGTCAGATTATTGAAGAAAGACTGGCCCGGCACATGCGCTACTGTACCAGATCGAATTTCGTAAAGTATGGAGACAGCATAGACTTATTGTACTCTAATATGACACACAAAGCCTGATTACAAACAGACATTGAATGTTGATGAACGTATCAATGGTTATTGACAACTATTAGTGCAAGCCTTCAATACTGTCTTTATCGTTTACATTTTGACGCAGAAGATTGCAATTTCTATCATTTTTATGCTGTATATTATATCATTAATAAATTTTGCTTTGATATCTCCTGTCCTTTTTGGTATTGATTTTTGAATGACATGCGGTACATAAAAGAAGGTAACGAGAATCTGTTTGAAAAGAGTAGAAAATGAATTTCTTAGACATATGATTTATTTAAAAATCAAGTATTTTTATTGAACATAAGATTACAAATAAATATTTTGCTGAACTTATGAATTAATATGGGATGCATGTAAAATATTTAACACTCTAAATTTTTTGCATAAGATAACTAGTTTTTGATTATAACTTTTTAATATAAAGTATTGTTAAGAAGTAATTAAATATTTTTATGTAAAAAGATTTAACGTATTGCAAGAAGTTTTCAAACAGCTTCTATAAAGTTTGCAATCGTATAAGCTTCTTTAACTTAAAAATGTTTCCATGAGGTTAAGATATCTTCAAAATAGTGATGGAAACACACTCACTCTCCCCTGATCAGATTTAAGCCTCTATTCGTGTTTTTCACTCTAACATGAATCCTGAAACTGTTCTTGGTTAAAAAGATTCTATATTTTCAAGTTATTTACCTTAACCTTCTTACGAAACCGTCGCGATATTTGGTCTTATATCTTGCTGTGCCTTATACCCTAAAAAACGAAACTCTATTCCCGAGAAAGAATTTTTTTACCTCAATTTTTTTCTTGGATCATTTTATACTTTCTATATGTTTTTTTTTGTTTTTTTTTTTTTTTTTAAATTATTTGCTAAGTTTTTTGGTGTTTCATGAAATGATTTTTCAATTTTTTTAAAAAAAAAAAAAACAATGTTTGTAAATGTTAAAAAAATTGTTTCAAAATTTTTCTTGCTGCAATATAAAATATTATTATGAAACTTAATTTAGTTTTTCACTGTCAATTGCCATTTCTTTGACATCCGGTATAAATTATATAGTTTACTTTCCCTTGATAAGGAAAAAAAAAACTTTTAACTTATATAGAAAGTAACTAAAATGACTAGTTAATATCAGGATTACACGAATAAAATAAACGAATTGAAGTATTGAAATGTTCTCGTCCAAAAACAATTGAAAAAAATACATCAATTTATTCAAATAATTATCAGCTTGGATGAAATACTAACTTATTCATTACTTTAAGTATAATTATTAAAAGAAGATAAATTATAATATCTAATTACATATTTTCAATATATGTAAACAAAGACTCGAACGTCTCATATTGTTTTTATAATATACCTTGCCTGAACCTGAATTTCTTATTAGTCTCAGTTTGGTATTTTTTTGAAATTAAAGCCACACTAGAAGCAGCCTGAGGGCAATTGGCAACAGACCTCGTAATTTTGAGCCTCAGTCAAGTTATGAGGACGACACCTGAGCTGGCACCCCTTCCCCTAACTTCCATATCACGCTAACGAGAGGACTTTGAGCCTCGAAAAATTAAACGTGCATTCCCTTCGGCTGCACGGTGTGTCTTTAGTGGTCAAGGATTGAACCCGCGAATGACCGAAAACTGCCCGCCACGAATCCAAAACCATGACCATTAGGCTACCGCGGCTACTCTTATAAACCTTATTAAGTGTTTATATTTTATTTATAACAATTATTATTTATTTATAACGATTATTATTTATTTATAAAAATTATTATTTATTTATAACAATTTATTAAATGCTACTGTAGTATATAGACAATTTTATTTCAAAGATATTATTATTAGTAATATGTACATTATTCTTTACAGCTTCATATACCAGCAATTTATTTTTTGAAATAATCTGGCAAATGTATATATAATATGTATTACCCAAGTAAAATCCGAATCCATTTTATGTGTAATGTTTCGTCTAAAAATGTTGAAAGAAAATATTCTCGAATCTTACCCGATAAAATAATGCTTTCAAAGCTATAATGTATTTAATATTTTTCCGAATTTCAAAATTTATATAGAGCGTTTATTTGCTTTGTACAAAGTACCCTAAGTATATTGATAACTGAAGAAGACAAAAAACTTCATACAGACGAAGTTAAAACAAGGAGACATCATTGCATCACTTTTGCTCTATTCGATTTACACTTCTTCCCAAAGATGTAAAGGAATCTTAATATATATCATACCCCATGTTGGATAAGAGGCGAATGCTGCTATTAAGGCCTCATGTCATTAAAAACTACCGGCATTATTTTCCAACGGTATTGCTCTACCAGTCAGAAGTGGTCACAAGTGTGGAAATGGATGAATATTATGTTGAAATGTGAATAGCACATTACTTAGAACAAGAACTGTGACAATAAGGTGACAAATAAAAGTATAATTGTTTTGTAAATACTATTCCTCTAATAATCAAGTCTCGTATTAATAAATATTAATTTATGAAAAGCCAAACATCTCAAAAAATATAAAACGGGACACTATTAAGCCAAAATTTGTGAAACTAAAATTAATATTAACATGCAAAATGATTGATTAAACTATTTAACACTAGAACAAGCGGAGTGGTCTTTTTTACCGCAAATCTAATTTGAGAAGAAATTCCAGATCAATGGAATTTCATTACTTTTGTATTTTTGAGATTTTTAATACATTACAATTTTCTTGTCAATATTGCATTATAAGCGCATAAATTATTGTTCCTTGTTGTTTGACCTAGTGTTCAGAAAGACAACAATATGTATTTGAGTCATTTGCTGTGTAGAAATACCCCTTCTTTTCTACATGCATTTTCTATTCCATTCGCGCATGCGCCTGTTTGCTGAACTATTGTAGGGGAATGTGTGTCACTGACATTGTTTCAAACATTGACAATTGCGTGTTAGTAACGGCTATATTTAACTCCGTATTCAAAATAATTGAGTGCTGAGTGTTCGATTTCTTTCACTAACTTTACTAACTGAATGAAAATTGCAATGCTGATTAAAAAATAGCGATTCAGATTTCGAGAGTGTTTTGAAAACCAAATAACTAAACACAGCACGTTTTTTTTTTCAGAAAAATAAATTAATGATGGAATTTTCAACTACATACTCTTACTTATTTGGATAATTTTATTCTCTAGATTTCATAGGTAAATTTCTGTTGAAACCACATGTGCTCAAATGTAAAGAAAATATATTAGAGGAAGCGAATTCTTTACGATTGATGGTTCAGATGGATGGATGGATGGATGGAATTGGATAATTTCTGATGAAAACTGTGATAAAATTCAGTGTATTGTGAAACGATCGAGAAAATTTTTCAAAAATATTAATTGGATTACGAGGTTTCATAATAAACCGATTCATTCGATTTTTGTATAAAAAGGACAAATAAACCCTTGCATTTTAATTATGGTCATTGATGGAAACTATAGCAAATTTTCCGGACAAATAGTTTGTTCAAACCAAACATAAATTCAGGAGCAAAGAGAACAGTATCAAAATAAGAAAGTACTAGTTTAACAAAAATTCCTATAACTTCAGAAGTAGCTCCTTTATACATAGTATTGCTCTTTCATCTAATCAGATTAACTTCTATATAAATTCTTTATGGAAGAGGAGCTAAGGTATTTTGCATTACCTGCTTTCCAAATTGGACCCCACGAGAATGAATACGTTCTATTCAAAACTTCAATATATCTTTGTAGTTAGGTTCATAAATAACACTAATAAATATAGTTTACTTCTTATATATCCTAATTTAAATTCTCTTTCAAGAAGGTTTCTAAGAAAATGTAACATTATAGGAATATTCTCAGTTTTAGAGTTTCCCAATTAATTTTCACAAATATATATATAGAAAATGTATCGTCAAAATTTAAATTAGGTCTTAAATTAGCAAATGGTTTAATTTCCTTTAAAATATTATTAAACCATAACAGCCAATTGACAGTGTCACTAAAAGACACAAATTGTGCCTTCAAAGAACTAAGTACAATATACTCCTGCTTAATTTTTTCCATGATAAAGGAACATTACCTATGTATTTCAAATGTCCATTAGTTGAATGTCTTCCTGTTAAAAGATTTAACACCCAGTTAATAGATAATGATAATAAATACATGACATTGTTATTTCCGTTTCATTTAGGTTATTTTTCATTAAATTTAAACATTGGATAATTTTTCAATTTTCAGAATTTTTTTGAAAAATTCTTAGTAATTTACATACTTGTATATTTTTAGAAAGAATATTTGTAATATTATGTGCCAGATTGATGAACACCATTTTGAAAAAGTTTGATTAAGATGACGCAATGTTCTTACAGAAAATCAAATTAGGACAATTTTACTTAATTTAGTACTTTGAATATATTTTGGATAATTTTTGAAATTATGACAAAAGTTGCTGAGTGTAATATTTTCTTAAAAATTAAATTAGAATCAAGAAATAATTAATTCTTAGATACGTTTTTCCTTCCCTCAAATATAATTTTATATGAGCTATTTGTATCTTAGTTCAAATGGCTTTCGAGTTAAATACTTTGTACTTAAATAATTTGCTGAATGGGAAAGTTTGGATCTGCAAGACATGCTACTTCTATTTAAAGCAAGTAACAGCATTTAAATTACTCTATTTATCATCATTTTTTTTACTTTTTTTTGTCTTTATAAATAGTAATATTTACAGTTGAGTAATTCCAACATATATTTTGTGATTAAATAATTAAATTTAATGATTCTTATTAGTAAATTATACAGGTATTCACAAAGGGGAATATTAACTTCTTTTATGTATTCAAATCTTGTAGAACATAATCAGAAGGATGTGCATCTTTCCCCCTTTGTGTGTGTATAGCGAAGGACAGCGCTACTGTTAAGAAGCGAGAAATTGGTTTATTGATTTACTTTAGTGTTAAAATAGGTCATATAAAAAATTGTGAAACTTAAAATGAAGCAAAAGAAGTATTTATGCTGGTCATCAACAGTCCAGTTTTACAAAATAAAGAGTAACCGTGTTCAAGTCAAGTTTCAGGATTTTATTATTGAATGTCAGTCATTTTAAGACAACACATTAGCCGCCAATTAACATCAAACATGTGTAGAGAAGTGGCATATGAGTAATAGTAGCAATAAAATACCCGGGGAAATATTGCATCAGCATTTGCACTTGTTGAGGCACAAAACACTTACCCCGTAATCCATTTTCAGGCAATCAATGTACGGAGAACACTTTCAAAGGGAAAGCACATACGAAGGTGAAATCTGCAGTTGAAATGCACGAAGTTAGTTGATAGATTTATTATAATGTTTAAATAGATCTCAGTGATAAAGTGAAAGTAGCTTAAAACGTTGAAAGGAAAGTAATTATGCAGGTCATCATTTTATGCATACAAACAATATATTTATATATATATATATATATATATATATATATATATGTGTGTGTGTGTGTGTGTGTGTGTGTATACAAATCATAGTTATAGTCTAATTAAAGTAAATAAATATTTTCTATAATATTATTTACTTGAATATGCATTTTTTTAAAATTTTATTACAAAAAATGTATAGAAATATATTTAATTGCAAATTGAATGAAAGTACATTTAACATTCGTAATTCATATCCTGTGGTGCATTTCATTAAAAAAAAATCTTACTGAGATAAATGCAATTACATGCATAATGTAATTAATATATATATTTTTTTAGTGTTTCGGGTTTTAAATATTTCATATTTAGATCTATGAGAAGAGTTTAAGATCGTATATAGATTTTAAATTAATAACTTCATAAAAGGTGTCAACATATTTCGAAAATCAATGAGTTACATATATATAATATATATATATATATATATATATATATATATATATATATATATATAATGCGTTTGTTTCATTTAAATAGTTTCTGCTTTTTCCGTTCATCAATGCCTGTTTTTTTACATTATGAATTTTTGAATTTTTGATGTATTTTGTATTGTTTTATTACAAATAATCAATTACATAATTTTGATTTTTTTTCAAAGCATGTGTACTTTTTTGTATAATTTACTATTAGTTTTAATTTACGAATTCTGTAAAATGGAATTTCAAACTTAATTATTCCAAGCCTAATAATCAACATAAATTTAGGTTATTGTTTAAAGGAAGTAATTATTTTTATTTCTTGATTAGTCTTATTTTGCTCTTACATTATTATATTCATTAAAAAAAAATTATATGAATGAAACAAATCACACAATGTGATAGAGCTCTTCTGAAGTGTCCCTTTTTTAATCAAAATTTATTCCATGACTCAAAAGAATTATTAGAAAAAATTATTTCTTATACAAATTTTTAAACATTTACTATATTATTAAGAATCTTGTTTATATTAAACATTCAAAAAATAACTACTATATATTTTAAGTAACTGCGTTAATGGATTACAAATAAGACAATACCAAATACTTGAAAGGACTTTTTGGTCAAAACAAATTAAACATTATTTTATTTTACAGGACAAGCATAAAACTGTTCAATAGTGTGTGGCATCTCTCCTTTCTTTTCTTCAAATTTAGTCTGAAGGAAATGGCATAACAATATCGGACAGTTCTACTACAGAATAAATATCGATTTTTAGTGAAGTGTAGTAGAATCTTCTTTGATTAAAAAGTAGCTTTGAAATAAAGATTTATTGTAAATCGATAAAATTGAACGTGATTCCAATGTGTTACAGAAAATAGAATAAGAATGAAAAAAAAAAAATTCCCCACACGTTGTAACATAAAACTCAAAATATCCAGTATATTTTATTTAGCAATACACTACATTTCAATAACATTTCTTTAAAAATTAGCAGGCTTGTTTTCTTAATTAAGGTTCAAAAACTTTAATTTCATTACTTTAATAGTATCATTAAAATAGTGATAAAATTTTCATTAAATTTGAAACAACCTTTAGAATTGTATTTTCACTAAAAACAATACTATTTTGAAATAATTGTATACAACATTCACAAGTGGAAAATAATGATTGAAATAGAAATATACATAGCAATCATTAAAAAAAATTATTGTGAAATTGTAATGCCAAAGAAATTGTTGTTTAAATTCTCCTTTTAATAATTTATATCTATTAACATAAATAAAGGAATATTAGTAATTATTGGCCCACTAAAATACCTGAGAAATATTATTTCATTTAGATTTTGATACAGTATTGAATAATAAAAAATAACTGTTCCTGCATTATTAGTTCAAAGTTAAATTTGAACATAAATGAACATTTTGAGTTCAAATTTGACAATTAAGATTTTTAAATTATATATTATTGAATAAAATAAATATTTTAAATAGAAAAACTATATTTTTAGGCACACGGTTGAAATTCTTAGACATTAATTTTAAAACAAAAATAACATAAAAACACATTAAACGAAAAAGAAACATTTGATATAACAACAACATAATAATAATAATAATAATAATAATTATAATTACCTTAATAATTTTTAAAATATTGCTAAAAAGCTTACGATTATTATAAAAAAAAAAATTTAAATTTCAAAAACATGTAATCAAATTTATCATTTAAATTTTATTTCAATTACAAATTATCTGCATGCTTATTATGGAAATACTTATTTAGCACGTCTTCGGTTCAATATTTTTATTTGTCGAACAAATATTACTCATAAATAGCTAAGAAAATATTCTAGGAGGAATGAATTTCTTCCATTTTCTCTGATTTTTATAAGACCTGTAATAACAAATAAAAGATTGTAGCTTAATCATATGATACCATGTAATTTCATCAATGGATACCTAAATACAGAGAATTATTAACTTGGTGGGAAGCTTTAATTGAGAGTAGCTAAAAATATCTCTTATAATTTAAGCAAACATTAATCACTTCCTTAATACCTAGAATAATATATTGATTCGTGATTTATCCTGTATTAAAATTCAGTTCAAAATTTAGTAAGAAATAGAATAAATTTAATACAAAATAATGTTCACTCTTATTGACTCATTTTCATTTTTAAGTTATTTTATTCAGTTAAGATGGATTTAACGTAATAATATCCTTATTTATGTCCATCAATGTTAAATCCTTATAGATGTACATTTTTTGAAAGGTTTCGATGTTAGCAATCCACAGGAATTACGCTTAATAATAATAATAATGTAAGTGATGTTATGGAATTGAACATCTCAATACGAGAAGCAACTATCAAACATCATTGTAGCTTTCCGTGGATGAAACGTGACATATGATGAAATAAGCTTTGAGTAATAACTTCGCAGATAATACATTTTGTGTACAACTTCTATATCAGTCTAAGAATAGAAAATTGTTAAAACTTTTCATCACATCAAATACACCTGATTTTTTGTCTGATTCCCCAAGCTATAAATCTAAGATATTTTTAATTAAATAATAAAGTAATAATGATAGAACTTATATTTCTTGATTTCTTCTGGTCTCTCTCTCTCTATCTATCTATCTAACTACATATATATATATATATATATATATATATATATATCATGTGGAGTTCAGTAAACTGAGTGGATTATCATCGAATTTCTAGCGATGTAAAATTCACGAGTAATAAAAGGAATGGAATTTTATTGGCAGAATCTGAAGAGAAAGGGAAAGAAAGAAAAAGAAAGAACCGCCATTAATATACATTTATGCCATGCTCCAAGCAGAAATTCCTTATAAATAGGATCATTTTTGTAATTACAACACAGATTCTTCACACTGGAGGCTATTAACCGCTATAAATGAATTAATATTGTACAAAATTGCAGAAAGTACCTCTAGTGATTGATATGAATCATGGTTGTATGTGACTGGACTAAATCCCTAAGTAATAAAAAAAAAGGAGAGCGTTTATTCTTTGAAGATCTAGATTGGAAAAAAAAAAAATAGTCTCAAATGAGTACATATTTCTTCTTAGAAAAACAAATAATATGGTAATAAGGTGCCGAATGAAATATTGTTTTATTGTCCTAAAATAGTAATCATGAATATTATTTCATATCATTGTACGGAAGATAAATATTGTTAATTAAATGAATTAATGTGTTTTAATAAGAAACTCCACAATTACATATTAATATATTTATAAACAGTAATTGATCCACTGAAGTAGTACTTATTTTCTTTACGTATCAACATGTAAAATGGATTCAGCATACATAAGTTATTTCACCATCAATGATTTAAATCATTTTAAAAAGTATTGTATATTTTATAATCTTCAACTTTTCTCCTTAAAGTGTTATTATAAATATATATATATATATATATATATATATCCATAACATTGCATTTCATATGATTCGTCTTGAAAATTCGAGCAGGTTTCCAACATTTTCTTTTTCATTACTTTTTCTGAAAACTATTTTAGAGTAATTAATAATTATCTTTTCATTCCTTAATTCATTAAGAAATACTTTTTAAGCTAATGTTTGCTTCAGTTCATTTTTAACAGAAATATTTATAGTTTGATTCATTAGCACTTTAAAATTTTACAAAACTAAAACACTATATATCAAACGGCAAACTAGATAAAAAAAAGAAAAAAAAATTCATATTATTTTTACTCGTGCTTTGCTGAATATGCATTAATGTTGTCTTAGATTTAATAATGATTTCCATCAGGGATTATTCCAATTTTTTATGCATTTTTATATATATCTTGAGCTAACCACTATTATTATTTCTTAAAAATAACATTGAACATCATTACTTTTAATGATCAAATGAAAGCAAAGCGTTTTTATGATTTTAAATCAAGGAACATATCATTAAAATTATGTCTATTTTTAGATATTGAATAAGTGTCATGAAATACCTTGTTTAAATTCTTATAATTAAGAATAATTTTAAGATAATACTAAAAACAGTCCTAAACGAAACGTTTGAAAAATACCCAGAGTTATTTTTTACAGTATGAAAGACAGAAGTATAAATGTTCATGTGCTCTATTCTGATATACACATATATTTTCAACTATGTTATTTCGCATTTGGGTAAGTGTCTGGATGGAAATCTTGTTGTTTATAAACATTGCACTCATCGATTCCATGCAATCATAATCACATTCAGAATATGGATATATGCAAGCTCTAATTTTTTGAACATTTGCATATCATTAAAATTCTAAGCCAGAAAACAGACATTGCAATAGTTAAACAGTTAATCCATTAATTTAAATAAATGTTTTCTATAAATTAAATATGGTATTTTAAATTTTATTTCAGCTTTTATTTATATATTTGAAAATTTCTCCATACATTTTCAAAATATCCTGTATATTCATGAATTCCTATAAAATGAAATATCAATTACTTTGTTTATACATTGAAAATACATACATTTTTATCATTTCTGATATGTAATACAGATACATCAACAAGGACGGTTGTGTTTTTGCAAGAATAAAACTAAAATTGTATGATTTTAATGTTTAATGTTATTTTATTTTCGATAGAGATGCTAAGCATTCACAAGAAATGATCTTTCATAGTAATAAATGTTTATTATTTAATATCTGTGGACATTTTTCTGTTTTTATTAAGCAACTTGGCTCACTAGACATCTGTCTAAATCTCATTTACTCATATTCATGATCATGACGCTTTTTGCACCTTAAAAATAATTCGTCATAGACTTTCCTGCCGATGAAATGATCCTTGACTTCATTGGAGCAGATTAACCGGAAGCGAACCATTGCTTTGATTACTGCTTGGTTTTTTGATGAATAATAATGTAGATTACAGGCCTCCTTAACAGTGACAAATCGACGAAAGGGACGTTGATAATTCAATGTGGTAACAATCAAGTTTTCTGATTTGGCAGCAAATGACTACCAAACCTAAACTAATTTATGAATCAAAGACAAATTTGTTTTGTATTCATTTAACAGATGGCCACACTCAATGGTAACAACCAATTTACCTTAATGAGTTTATCCGTCAACAAATATGAGTATTTTTGTGTCACCTTCGTACTTTGAAAGCATAATTCGAATTTTATGCTTGGATTTAATAGAAACACTTGTGAAATTTTGTAGTCATTCCTTATTCAAAATAATTATCAATATTTAATTTAAAATTGAAAATTTTTAAAATAAAATTTATTATTTTCTAAACTAATTTTGAGCACATTCTTCTCTATTATACTTACTTTTTTCACAAATACTTCCTTTTTCACATTTTAAGACATACTATATCATACATTCGGAGGTATTAGAAAATCGACTTCATCAGAAAAAATGACGTATCCTTGCTAGTAAATGTAACTGTCGAAGCATTGCAATAATTGGAATCAACTTTTAAATTAAAATTGATTTACAGCTAATTAGAAAAATAAGGCTTAAAGAAAGAGAGTCAAAAGAAAATCAATTAAGTCCCGTTTTCCTTTTCAACAGATTTGGTTAGAGAATTCTCTTTTGGGAATCAGTTTCGCTAAACTTACCAAAAGGAATGCATTTAGTTTACTGGAAGAGTGCATTCATTCTAGGCAATAGGTTGAAAAAGGGAAAACATCATTAATTCTTGAAACGAAGAAACGTAGAAGCGAGACTTTAATTTCCTGGCTTGTCATCAAAGTAGCTAAAGAAGTAATCCTTAATATCCGTTGAATTTAGGGAATTTTCTAGTTTTATTTATCACTTTGATAAAAGTTTGAGAATTTTCAGAAAGAAATACCTGTTTGGCCTATTTGAGTATTTAATTAGAATTTACGACTTTTACTTACTTATAGAAGAAAATATCTTAAATATTTAAATTGCTTTAAGTAGCGATATCTTAAGATGTGATAATCCAAGTTAATTAATATGAAACCGGAAAGAGACTTATTATTTTTTGATTGTGTAATTTTTCTAGAAAATTACCTCAGTAATGATAAATAAATTAAATAAAAATAAATAAATTTAAAAACAAGATAATTATTAAATGTTTTAATTGTAAATAAAGGGGGAGTAAAAAGGAAAAAAAATAACGAAAAACACTGATTGTTATTTAACCGTTCAGAAGTTATGCTAATAAGTCTACGGCTATTGTTTATAGCTCTCTAATCAATCACATATTTTTTTAATAAAAATAAACATAATTTACAGGTTAAGGTATACTTGCTTATATCTATTTTATAACTATGCAAAAGTAAACTTCAGTATTTAAGGTGACAATACGCTTTCAAAACATATTTTTGGCCTGATATAAATGTTGTATTTTTAGTCTCATATTAAAGATCCATATTTATCTTTAAAAATATATTTGAACATTGCCTCTTTCTAATTAAGAAGCTAAGTTACAGCCTTTTCAGTTTATTACTTTATCATAAATATCTCTGACTGCAAAAAGCAAAGAAACAAACATTTTTCCTATTACTGTAAAATTACGAATTTGTTTGCTATCCTCTATGTGGATCTTACAGATTCGTAAGTGCTTCTATACAGCAGGATAGTTTTCATCTCCCAGGTTTCAATAACCATGAGTGCTTCCTGACACTTAAGTATCAATGAAATATTTTGAGAATAAGAATATTCTTACTGCATTCCCGCATTTCTATAGGACATGCAGTAATAATAGCTTTCATTAATCTCAATATTTCTTTTTCTATTCCTCGTAAGCCATCTCAGGAATTTTGTCTTCTTACCTTTAATTCGGCCGATAGAAATCCATCGTGAAAATGACATTCGAGAATTCTTATGATGAAGGCAATGTTTTTTTTAATCTGTGTAGTTAGAACAGTTTATAGCGCTTCAGGTGTTGGATCATAAAAACTTGTAGAAGTTGGGTTACTCTTCTTAGGTTATTCCAATTATTAATTTAGGAGAATTTATTCTTGAATACTATCCGGATAGTTTGTTAGTCAATGGTAGTGAAATTAGTCATACAATGGTAAGTAAGATTTTCTATTTCTGAATTACTATAAGACGGACGGGTATCCAGAAAATTCAGCCATTTCTCGAAATCTGGTGGTAGTGTTTGCAACTTGGCGAGTTTCTAGAAATTTTAGACGTTTACCGAACTCAAAGAGTCTTTCCTTCTATTTTTTCAACGGGGCTTTGCAGCCCAAGTTGCTTTTTTTCCAATCAGGAAATCGAACATTATTACTACTTAAGTCTTGATACAGTTGGTATTTATTTTGAAGAATTATACTTTTATAAGCATTGAGGTTAATTGATTGATTGTCTTTATTAACGTTGCACTAGAAGCAATGCGGGGGCTATTGATGAGAGAACTCGTAATTATAAACATCACACAAGTGACCCACTCTCTCTTCCTTCCACACCACGCCATGGCAATACTCATGTCGTCGACAGAAGAAAACGTGCATCATTCACATCAAGACGACGTGACTCGACGCAAACCAACGGTAGGGAGTCTACAATGACTACTATGTTACCGTGGTCCCAGTATTAAGTTATTTTTGTTATTTTGGTAAATTCCTACAACCTTTACTTTTCAAATGGTTTCATAGTATATATATACACAAACACACACACACATACACACACACACACACACACATATATATATATATATATATATATATATATATATATATATATATATAATTATACTCAAAAATAAGCAAGGTTGAATGACAATAGTCAATTCTTCATTGATTATTCGACGAGTAAAAAGTAAAACACATGTATACTAGCAAATTAATTATTCATTTAATATATATATAAAAGTTAACTGAACTTGTGAAAGAGAATTTATAACAGATATACGAAATAAACACATATTGAATAACAAAATACCTCAAACATAAATTTAAGAACTAAACATAAATACATTTAAGTAATTTAAGGAAGGAAGACAATGCTATAATTGAAATATTATAATGATTAGTATGTATTACAATTGTACAGAAATTAGCACATGAATATGAAAATAAATATCAAAATGTAACCAAAATATTTTGCCGATTTTTTTTCCTAATGCCTGCATCAGAAATAATTATAAGTAGTTCATAGTATTTATTTATAGAGTAAATAACAATTTTATAGCTTAAATTTCAGTGTAAATTACTTACATTTTCTTAAATCCCATCATATAAGTACAAATTTAAAATTGAATAAAATCTATTACCTTAATTTTAAATTGTATAAGAACAGGAAGAAATAAATAAAAAAAAATGATATATTTAACACATGTTTTATATAAATCCTTCGCTGTATTTCCATATAAGAGCTGAAATTCATTCCGCCATCAAATAAATAGCTACTATCATTTTCTAATTTAACAATTAAATTGCTTTCGATAATGCTCATAATCCTTTACTGGATGCTAATATTAACATTTTGTTTTTAAAATTTAGATTATTTTACATAGCACAGTATGCATTAAAACATCTGCAAACAGTTTTAAAGAAATTAAATATGTTATATATATTATAGGTGATATAAAAATCATAATACCTTAATTTTTTTAATATGCTTACTTTATAATATAAGTTTATGAAAAGAAAATAAATAATCTTATTCTTTAAAACTTAGTTTTTATTTCCTTGTAGTATATTTCCATCTTTCTGACATTTTTTTCTGATCTAACTGATACTCATATTAGTAGAATCATGGATGGCGGTTTTTATCGAGTCATAGGTTCAAGATCCACCCTGTAACCGGGGCTAATACACGTTAAATCTATCGGGACTCAAAAGTTCTCCTTTTATCTGTGTGTTGGAAGTTAGCAGAGATTAATACCAGCTCTGGTGTTGTCTTTGTCTCTTGATCGAGTTTCAAAAATAAGAGGTTCTTTGACAATCGCCATCGTATTGCTTCTACTGAGTCGTAAATAAAACCAATAAATAGGACTTTTAAAAACAGAATTAACATGATTTCATTGTTTACATCATTAGAATATTTGTTATCTTAAAGCTCTTTAAACTTGCAAAATTTACTAAAATTATATGTTTTGAAAGTATATGTAATCCTTTTATATTCGTAACGGTAGTATAAAGAAAGAAAATATTTTCAACTGTAAAAAAAAGCTATTTCATTTTGTGTTTAAATTCCCTCTTTGATAAATACAAAGCTAGTATCAGGTTCTGACAGTCATATTACTCCAATTTCATGCATATTTACGCTTATAATTCGACCGTGACAGGAATTTTGACATTGATCGATGTACCAGTAAACACATGTTTCTGTTATGATTAATTAGTCAGGAGTGCTTAGAATGTCAAAATATATTACATCAAATCAATTAAAATTTTAAATTACTGAAGCTTCTATAAATGAAAGTTAAAAAAATCCTTTCAATTAAGAATACAATATTTTCAAATCCTTTGAAGTATTCAACTCGATATATATAAATATATGAGTATATAAAATAAAGAGATAAATAAAATGAGGAATATTTATCACGTTTCATATGAAATGTTTTCTAAATCTAAAAATATACTTGAGTATATTTTTTCAAAAATAACATTTCTAAATACGTGTAAAATCACCAATGATAGTTACCCAGTGATCTTGTATCTGTTTCTAAGAAGTCCTTCGCTTCCCAAAATATTGCTGCCACGTTTCTCACCAAAAAAATGGACCAGTGTTGCCTTCCTTGAATCCGATTCACCGGGATCAACTTATTGTTTTCATTTTCACTTGGTTTCTGGTGTATAATGAAGAATCCAGATCTAATCGTAGATAACAACTCGTCCACCATTCAATGCGGTGCTAAGCAATGTTAATCATTAAATCAGTGTTAAGTTTATTTTAGTACCATTTATAAGAAACTACATAATGGAAATGATTTACACGAACATTGGAAATATCTCACCGAAAATAAAGCTACTACAATCGTGAAGTTCCGCAGAATGGTTGAATGATAACCGATATGAAAGTGATTCAAGTTTGGTGCTATTTTGCATGACCTCATATACTGCAGTGTCGCAGCAATTAGGAAATGTGTTCTATATCGAAGATCGAAGGATCGAAGGATTGTGCAGCAAGCAATCGTGTATTCCTACTTGACATAAACTGTGTACATTGACTTGTTTCCCGATATAATCAGATATAGGGCTATCAGTTGCTTCAGAAACCATTTCTAGAAGCCTTAAGGGAGTGAATTTGTAATCCAAGCATCCTTACTGCGTACTGCATTTACATGCAGTACGCTGAAAAAACATCTAACATTGTTGACTACATTAGTGCTGAGCCAGAGTTGCGTAGATCCCAAACGCTGGCAAACATGATCATGTTCCTTTTTATGGACAGATGATAACCAAGTAGGGTGTAGAGGCGATTTGGTGAACGGTTCAATTCCATGACAGTACCATTTTAACACACTTCGTAATACAGGTGTAATGGCTTAGGGGACATAGCTGTTAAAATAGATCCATTCTAATTGTAGTACATAGAATCAGAACGGGACAGCGTCATGTTGATGACATTCTTTGACCCTTTGTGTTACCATTCCGAAAGATCTTCCAAGGCAAGACTATGCTCTTCCACATTCAACTTGGGTAGCTCAAGATTTTCTACGTCATGTTAAGATTCTTCTATGTTAGGCTTCTACCCAGAAATGTCCAGTATAGAGCATTTGTTGGTGCGGCTGAGCTGAAATACTATACCTCATGATGGTAATTGAAAACAACAAGGTCACACATCTTTAAATGGGCGTGTCGCAGGTATATCTATTGATGCTTTAAAATTTGTGATATTGAAAATTCGGCAAAGAACTTTCGCATATGGGATTGAAACAAAATAATTAGTGTATCCCGTGATCAAATTTAATCACAAAATCATCCTGGGTCATCATATTATGGAGTATGTTTGTGCATTTCACATCCTTGAACCTTTCACATTTGAGGCCGCTGAAGTTTTTTGTCCTCTTACGATGACGGTGACTCACAAGGTTACTCAGCAGTGAAAGACACGTATAGAGAAAATTGTGTCATTAAATATGAGTGTCCTGGGTTCTTTCAGAAAAGAGTCAGAAACCAGTTTCCGCAATACAAAAATAATAATGAAAATGATTAGGAGGAAAAAAAAAATTACCTTATGAATGAATCTCAAACTGCTATTAAAATCAATGGTGGTAAATTTCACAGAATGAAAAGCTCTGTAATAATTGCTGATTTTATCACAGCTGTTCCGGAGTTGTCCGGCCGATTCATGACCAGTGTCTGAAAGGATAATTTAATTGGGGCAAATACCTGCATGCTACTGCTTTCAGAGCTAACGAAAATTAAAAATATTGCATGCATTAGCTTCGATTCCTAGATAGTATACAATTGATACCATTAAGAACTTGAATGTTATTCGTATTGCTGACCCCAAACGGTATTCGTAACCATAACCATCATGAAAAATGTTTGAAAAAAATTCGATCTACAAGAAAATCCATTTTTTTAAGGCAAAAGAGAGAAAAAATGTAATTTATAAAAGGGGGAATTGTGAGTTTGTTTGGTATTTAAATTTTTGTTTTTCATTCAATTCGGAATTTTGAATCCCTTTTCTAAAGAATTAAATTTTAATACACAAACAATTTATGAAAGGTGATACCTCAAATGTGTTTTTCAGTATTTTGATAACATTTGGTTGAAAAGAATTTCATATCGTTTTTGAATGCTTGTATTAGGAATTTTGTATTACAAGATTAAACGATGATTTGATGATATTTTACGCATAAAGAAGGGAGACATTTTTAAAGATGCACATGTTTTTACTTCGACTCACACAATAACTCTGCAAATTTGGGGATTAATTAAAAGATCCTAGTACAGGCTCTGTAAAGGTGTCAAAACTGTACAAAGGCTGAGTAAAAAATATTATAGAAGAATTTTTCATGAAAGATAATATTTTGAAAATATGTTACTTTTTCCTTATTTCATGATAAAATTTTATCTTAAAATTTTTATTGTAATAAAGTTTTTAAGCAATACTTTTTGTGTATTCAAATTCAGTTGGTATGAAATATATAAATTGTTCCCTTATAAACGTTTCTTTTATTTTATTCAAATCATGGTTGTGTTTGCAGACGCATACCTTAATTATCGAAGAAGAAATCGTAATAGACCTATAATCAAGTGTCGAAATCAAAAGACAATTTAATAGCAAATCACTCAATGAATTTTGGGCAAAGATGTATGCTTAATTTTCTACACTGAAAAAACAATAGCATATGGTATATTAATGTAGTTTTCACTATCCTGTCTGTAGTGTTCGTATCCTCCCCAGGTATTCTCAGAGCTTGGTGGGTAGATGTAGTGTCCAAGGCATTCCCTTCCTAGGCAAAGATACAATATATATACCATCTAAATAAAGAAAAATAACTCAAAGTGTCTATTTCTTATCCTAAAGCTTCCTTCGAAAATCTTCGTTCTGTAAAATAGTTCTATGGATGTTTTTAACAATAATATTTATTTAACTTGTTTTTATATTTGTATTTACAAGCTAGTTATTAATGTATTCACAAATCCTGATACGATTATATTTATATGTGAATTATATCCATGTTAAAGTGCATTTTATATTTCATTGCATCAACTTGTATTTTGTTTTACTTTTATATCAGTAAATAAGCCAGTTTTTTATAACATATTATTTTCCACATATTTGCTCCCCCTCATTTCATATTATCATGCTGCTCTAGGAGAGCACGTCACAAGGTGAGAATTCCTAATCCTTAGTGTGAGTTTTCTATTTGTGACAATTATGCCAGCATGTTTATAGAATTTGAGATGTCAAAGTTCTGAACATGAACTTTGTCTTTTTTGAAATATTGAAGTAATAGAAGACTCGGAAAGACATTCACAAATCAATAATCCCTTTCAAAGGACCTTTGAATCATCAAAGTAGCTGTAATGAAGACTTATGGTGATCAGGTATTGTACGAAATTGCAACCTATATCATTATACCCTACTATCTGGATGTGAGACAATTGACGACCAATCATCCAAAGTGGAGTTGACAGCAATGCACCACACAATAACTCGATTATCCTCTCTCACCAAGACAAAAGCAAGACTCAACACAAAAAATTACCAATTGTTTTTCTGCACGGCTACATGCTGTATTTTCTTGGATCGATTTCAGTCCCTGGTGACATTGTTGTGGCTTTTAAGTTCAATGTCTGCAACGATCTTTGTGTAAGCAATGAAGAAGCATAACCTCATATGTCTCGGCGTCGCCTACAGAAGACACTAAACAACACTTTCAAGAACAGCTGTCAATTTAAATAAGAGGTATTATTGATACAAATGTATAGTTATTTAGCTTGTTAAGAAATGGCAGTACTAAAAAAAATCTGTTTAGAGACAGAATGTTATTCATTGCTTGTTTACGGATCAATGAAAATAGTTCGTTTTCCAAAAGAAAGAAAATTACATGCAAGTCCATCCTTAAGTGTTGATATTTTTTACTATTTATATTTTAGAAAAATATTAAACATACATACATCCCTTAACGGTGGTGTTTTTAAATGGTATAACTAATTTTACGGTCAAATAGTCCCACTTCTGATTTAGATCGATATTATTTCGATGTTGCCTATAAGCAACATTGGGTCAATGGCTTTCAAAATCGCTTGATTTGAAACTGTAATTAGGGTATATATTTGAGGATAACACAGATTGTAATCAATTATTAGATTTACTTTTCTATATATTTATGTGTAGAATTAATTTTCTTACTTATTGTTAAATTTCAAATGGTAATATTTTGATATTCTTAGACTCAGATAAAGATAAAAAAATAACTTTTGTTCAGACTAAGAATAAATAATAAAAAAAATTGATGATAAATAAAATTGATAAAACCAACTTATTATTATTATTAATATTATTCTTATTATTTCTTTCATACAATTGTTAGTTTTTAAAATAATATACCCTCTTAATTGTTTTTCTCTTAAGATTTATATATATGTACAAAAATTTTTTTTTAGATTTTCCAGGTTTCCGAAACTGGATTCAAGAAATCGGGAATGCTGATGAATCAGATATTGATGTTTCAGATTTTGAAAATGGTGAGATCGATGATGATGTTAAGGATCCTTCATTTGCTCCTCCAGATTTAAAATATTATTCTCATCTGAAGAACAGACAAATGAAGAAAAATCAATTGTTCCTGAAATTTCCATAATAGACTCAGTTTTAGTCCAAAACATTACTTATCCTTCAACTGTTTCTATTACTGAAACGTTTCTGAAAACAACGTGAAAATGGCAACATTCATCACTAAAAGCTAAAGAATACGATTGCAAAATTTTGTAACAGAACTTACCACAGTTTCAGTCGTTTTGGAAGCACTGTTGTTATTTGATATTTGTTTCAGCAAGTCGATGTGAGTATGTTTGTGAAAATGGAAGAAGATCAAATATCTAACTCTCCATAATATTTGTTTTTGAAAGGCAATACCTATACTGAAATCAAAGATTAGTTGAATGCTGTGTACAGGATCTCTACAACATCATTTAACAATGTGAAATTTTAGACAGGTGAATTTTAACTTGGCGGTACCAGTTTGGGAGACGATGAACGTTCGGGACTTTCAAAAACTGAAACCACTAACAAGAATATCACTAACATTCACCAAATGATGCTAGACGACCGTCGAATCAAAGTGAGAGAAATAACAGAGGTTATGAATATGTCTAAAGAATATGTTTGTCACATATTTTGTCAATAATTAGGCATATGAAAGCTGTCAGCGCTTTGAGTGCCCCATTTGCCCAAAATATACCAAAAATGTGTTTGAACTAATTGTGTTCTGATGCCCTGTTGGAGCAGTTTAGGCGCAATAAATCACATTTGTATCCCCGATTAATTACTGTAGATGATACATGGATACAGTTTTATAATAACTGAAACAAAAGTACAGTGGATTGGGAAGAAGGAATCGACTCCGAAAGAAGCTAAAATTATATTTTCGGCTAGGTTAATGGTATAGAAAGCTTTTTTGGAATAGTCATAGAGTTATTTTAATAGATCATCTTGAAACAGAAAATATCGTTACAGAAGCAAACTACGCATTATTACTTGACAAGATGGCAACAGAAATTGCAAAAAAAATAGCCACAACTGCAGAAAAATATTCAGTTTCTCCAAGACACTGCGCCATTTCACACCTTAACGGTTGCCATGGCGGAAATCCACGAATTACGGTTCGAACTGATTGATTACTCTATTTATTCACCTGGTCTATCCCCAAGCGACTTCTTTTTTATCCTATTTCAAAAAATTGTGCTTGGGGGTCAGAAAGTTTCGTCAAATAAGTATGTAGACGGTCACCTTCGTGAACAATTATTTTGCACAGAAAGACGTCGAGTACTATTTTGACAGGTTAAAGAAATGGGAACATCACCGGGAGAAATGTGTGGACTTTCAAGGAGATTGTGTAGAAAAATAAAGATAAAATTAATGAAAAATATCTTGTATTAGTGTTAGGTTGGAAACTTTTCAATCCACTTCCGTATGAATAAATTTATTAACGTTTTTAACTATATTATTGTTTAAGAAAAGAAAATATTTCTGTTAAAGAACAAAATTCATTTACCTAACAGCGTCTTAGTATGAATCGCTTTATGTATTAATTTAGCATTTTAATGAATTTTCTTTAAGATAGAATTCTTTTTAAGATTATATGTGAATTCTTAGATATTTGTTCGATCTGGAAATAAAAATAAGAAATTTCAGAAAAAAAAAAATCAAAGCTCAGTTACTTTGTTATTTTTTTATGCTGTTATTTTTTTATTACTTACATTAAACGTAAGGTATTAATAATTGCATATAATATTACATAATTCATTTTAATTTTTTGTGTTTTGTTAAGAGACCATTTTTTTTATTAATTAGAGATTATATGTTTATGATAGCATTATTAAGTTGCGTAAGTTTTGTTTCATACATTTTTGTGGCGCAAAACTTTTCCAAGAAAATTTGCGGTTATACGAAGATACTAAGAATGGATTGTCCTCACATTTTCTTATTAAGATTTTAGTGTGACTTCATTCTGGATTTTTCAGAACAATGAACACTTTAGCGGCCCCGAGTTAAATTCAAAATTTGTTTACGGTACTACAAAAAATGGTAAAAGGGTTTTCTGCATCGTATAAATTTTATGGTATGTTAAATTTAACCAGATTCAGTAAAATCACTTATATTAATCTTTAAAAGAAACTTATGTCTATGTCAAAATAAACTTATGTCAAACTTATGTCTTTCTGAAGTAAGATAACTTTCTATAATAAAGGTAGTTATGAACTTTTAGTCCTGTATTCTCGTAAAAATAAAATACCTGGATGTGATATTTCAGTCAATGAAACATGGCAACCTAGATTCTGGGATCTCTATGAATGAGTATATCGTTGCTTTATGAAATGAAACTTGTAAAATAGTCAACATTGGAATAATGTCATCATATTGTCTGACCTGCAGAAATATTTCAAAATAAGCCTGAAAGCTCATATTTGGAAACACTTGACGCATATCATGAAGCAAAATCAATTTTAAATGTTATGAGTTAAAATTGTACGCTGTTAGTGCTAGTAAAAACTTTCAAACGATCTATTGTAAATCGAGGTTTTAGATTATCACACTATTATGATGATGAAGGATTTGAAGGTCTCTGAGGGTGAGGAAAACATACAAATGATAATATCACAAAATTAGAATCCATTAGACGTGTACAATAAATAGTAAACTCCAGAATGCGTAGAATAAAGTCTAAAAATAAACGTTTATTTTATTAGTGTGAATCTAAAGATCATTTTAAATATATCACAAAACTATTACGAGATTTTAGTTCGTAGTAATCTTTACACCTATTCAAAATCCAACAAAATGTTATTATGGCCATATTTTATCGTTCATCTAATTGAAAAAAATAAACTCTCAGATTGCTTTCAACTGGAAAATATAACTGATGTTATTATCAGAGAGAGCTACCAAGTAATAAAAAGCCAAGGTAGTATCAAAGTCTATTCAATGAAGGACAAAGTAACATGGTTAAGGATATATTTTTAGCGGTATGTTCGAAAGAGTGTTTTATAAAAGGTCTGGATAGTAAAACATAGATGCTAATAAATGTTTCAATATCAGTATGTGGGAGAGGGTACAGAAAGAAATTTTCACGTCCCTTAACACGTTAAAGAAGCAATACAGTTTAATGATGCGTTCAAGTGTTGAGTTTATAATATAAAGAAACTTAATATAAATCTAGATTACTTAACTTTGAAATCGTAAAACATCTTAAGAATGATAGAATTCATAACCCTGAAAATTATTCAACAGCAAATATAGAGCAGCGTGAAAAAATACTAAGACCTCTTAAGAAAGAAAAAAATAACATTAATATTTTAGACTACAAAGAGGGTGTTATATTTATATAAACCTGGTATATTTAAATGTATTTTATTATATTTATTATTTAAAAATTGCATTTGAAAGGTTTTGATATTCATCAAAATATGTGCATTTGACGAAGAAGATATACCAAATAAGTTTATGAAACAAATTAATTTTAATTTTGAAAGTACTTTTTTATAGTGTATAGGAATCCCCATTTCTTTCAGGATTATCTAATCGATACGTTTTCAGTAACAAAGCTCTAAATCATGTACTGTAACAACTTTCACAATTTTGTCATTATTCTTCAACTCCAAACACTATAAAAAACTGTAACTATGTTATTGCATTATGAAAAGTAGCACCAGATCTAAAACTGTTTTTGATATTCCAGAACAGATTTACACAGTGGTGATATTTTTCTTTACGTTTCTGTCATGAGAATAATTCTAATATCAATTTATACATTATTTTCGCTACATTTTCCTCTCTAATTTTTTGTTATCTAAAAACTGAATATTAAATTTATTTTTCATAGTTCTAAGTTATATTTTAGCATAAAAATATTTTGATAGTAACTGTATCAAATTTTTTCAGAAAACTCTTATCATAAAGTAAATGGATTCTGTAAAATTTCATTTAATGGTATCAATAATTTGATGCTGATGTTATGTAAACAAAATCACTAGTTAAATAATGCAATATCATATCTTTTATTCACATGATATGGGAAAAACTATAGCATTCATTTGTTATGATTTTAGAATTTAAAACAGAGAGTGACGTAATGTATGTTTGATATTTATAGAATTTATTTTCAAAAACAAAATGCTTGTAAAGAAAAAATAACTGTTTAGATCATGAATTTCAAATATTACCAAGTCATTCAAAGGGTTAATTTTTATTCTTGTACAGAATACATTTTACAATTATGCATTTTATTGTAATTTTAATGCTTTTCAAAGTATATTTCACCTAAAACTGTTTTCCGGTGATGTATTTCTTTTACATTAAATAAATTTTATTTTTGTTTTTTAACTTCACCTGTAGTATTTTTCTAAGGGACACAACTCAAGTTTCTGGAAAACTTTATCAGATTACTATTTCTTTTCACTCTTTAAGCACTAAATTGAAACTTCAAACACATTTTCTAATCTTCTGAAAGAGAGTTTCTTGTTTTTTTTCTTTCCACTTCCAGGAGCTTTTCTCAATTTTCTCGTTTTCTTCTTAACTTGCTGTTAAAAAGACGACTTATAAAAGTAAAGCCTTATCAAACTTAGTAATTTTATACCGCCTATTATTTTCTTGTTCTGTTGTCTTTCTTTACTATTTTCTAAATAAATTCTAAATTGTCAATTACTCTTTGAAAAATACTATTACGTAGCAAAGAGTTCTTACAATAAAGCAATTTGGTGATTTAAAATATGCATATCATGTGTAAAGGATACTAGCGTTTAAACTTTTCGATTGCAGATGCAGAATATTTATTAAGTAAAACGCTTCGATTTTGAAGTCTTTTTTGCATATAATCTAATACATAAGCATTATCTTGTATACATGTTACTTTGTCTTAGTAAATTTATCATAAATTTTCCAAATAATGGTAAAACAAACTATGGCAATTTAGAGTTCATAAGAAGTTTATATCTAAATTTATGAAACCTCCTGAGAGATAAATTATTTCTTTTACAAATGCTATTAATTAAATTTATACTCATACACACGGAGATATAATTTTATTCAATATGAAATTTGCCAAAACATTTTTTAATTCAGCATGAAAAATTAGAAAGATTTCAGATATGATAATTTATGTAGTGATAGACATCCATATAAATAAATAAACTCTATGACAAAAAATTAAAAAAAAATGATTCACCACCAAGAAGGAGCTGACCGATTGCAATAAAATTTCTTATGCAAAGACATTTGGACCGAAGATGCAATAGATTAAAATGTGGTGTCCAATGAATGAACAGTGGGAGCTACATCACGTTGGTACGGCGCACTCACCAGGTATATATAAGAAGCGATCTTATGGTCCAATTTTCTGTTGCATTACGATTTAAGAAACCTTTCAATATATGAAAAACTTATTTCCGTAATGAGCTCACCGTAAGATTCGAGCTCATTACGAGCAACAGTCAGAGTTTTAAAGAAGATGAATCATTGGATTGAAAGAGGCAAATTGGGCAAATCTGAGAATTGCTCGTCATACGGGTGGAAGCGATGCTGTCATTAAAGGATGCTGGAAAGAATAGGTGGGCAATGGCAGATTTCAGTGTCAGGATCGTAGCGGTCGACCTAGGGCCAAAGCAGATCGGGGTAAAAGAGACTGTCAGATGATCTATCACAGTGGCTTCATTTTTCAGCAAGATAATGCCAGACCACATACGGCACGTGTTGCTATGAACAGTCTTATAGCTTGTAAAAAACTTCCTTGGTCAGCCAGGTTTCTCTAGAATTGAGCATGTCTGGGATATGAGGAGAAGGCTGCATCTCCTCTGCCCTTGTTAGATGCATGAGGACTGCATCTAACAAGGAATGTTGATGAACCGACAATAGGAGCAAATTTTGCAAGAAATACCGCAGGAGACCATCAGGGAGCTTTATCACTCTATGCCACGTTGTACGGCAGCTTGCATCACGCCTAGAGGTGGGACAACACATTATTCTATTATTCGTTGAAACTTTGAAATATATCATTCAATTTTTCTGAAATTTTATTTAATTTTTTGTCTTCTTATGATTTTAGTCTCCATCGCACAAATTCTTCTAGGTGTCTCGGTTTTATTTTGATATAGAGCGTATTTATCTAATTATGAGATGAATATTTGTCAAATCTAAAACAATTAAAAATAAAATTTATTCTTTTAGGTAAAAAAAAATTATAGAACATTCGTTCAGAAACAAATTGTATTTCATTTAAACGTTAAATAGCATTATGAAAAACATTGAATTTTAAATTTTGTTAAATATTTTCAAGTCACTAACTCGACTTATCTGTTTGCTAATACTTTTTTAAGGTAAAAAAGTTAATTTACATGAATTTTAAGGTTTTTTTTCCAACAAATCATGTTATTTATAGATATTGTTAAAATTTATTGAGCCCAGAGAAATATTTTTAAAAAATCATTTCTTATTTCTTATAGTAGGATGTTTTGCATCGATACAAGTCATTGAATATAATTATATATTGTAACATAATTTTTATGAATTATTTTAATTGAAAATGGTCTTTATCTTATGAGTAGTTATCTTAGATGTATTTCAATTTTCATTACAGGATTTGTTATAGAACCTCTTACATACATATGAACAAAATGGATTCAGTGAAAATATGCACAATATTATTCAAAACATTAAATTGTTTTCTTGATTTATTTTTAGGAAAATGAATAACAGTTAAACGTAGTCAAGAACAATTATTATTTTAAGTTCTAGATTACTTGAAATTTAAAAAGTTCTAAAAAGAAATATTTTTCCGAAATAAAATAAATATTTTTTTCCCCTTTTTTCATCAGAATTTTTCAAGTTTATGTTCTAAGTATTATTCAAATTTTATTCAATTTTTGTTGAACCTTGATTAATTTCTTTTGCTGTTTGTATGTTTACTCTTATTCTTAAGCTTAAATTTACTTTCCGCAATCATGTATACTTGTGGTACCACTATATGTGCCACCTAGTTTGGAGTATAGCAATATAGCAGAAACTTAATATAGGGTGGAAAAAATTGCGTAATAATTTCTTACGTATTTTTTTTTAATAATTATCAACTTAATGTAGCGAATATTAGTTTAAATGTACTGAAAATTTATTTCTACTCTCAAATTACATTTTTGGTAGTCATATTTCTCTTTTAACGTATAATACTCATCACCATTATTATTTTACGACTGCGTATGGAAAGAAAATAATTTATAAAGTGATCGTAATATTAAATTTGTGACAAAACACGATAGCATAGTGGTTACAGAAATATGCGTAAACGTCAAAAATATGCATAAATCAGGAGGAAAACACTCAAAAATTAAATGCTTGTTGTTTAAAATGGCTATTGGAAAATGACTAGAAACCACTTCCCATTTACCAGACACTTCATTCTCCTAATTTTTCCCTATTTTTTGAATAAGTCATACATTTGGTTTTCTTCTTCCAAATGTGTAATTTTTGAGCAGATTAAAAATCCTGCTTACTAGGGATAAGCTTGGTGTGGTAAGAAAAAGCCTGGTTATTGAATTTTTAATTTGAAGTGGTAAAATAGTAAAAATGCAAATGAAAAAAGTATGATGAGTATGGTAAATAAAAGTACATAAACTTATAAAAAAAATCTAATAAATGAGGGAAATGAATTTAAACCTAAAACCATTTTTTTAAAATTAGCAGGTTTTGAAAATAATACTTACAATGATGATTTGAAACACAATACCATAACTGAACTCTAAGTGCTCTTTTTCAGAGTTAGATTGAAACTGTATTCATAAACGTAATAATTCTGTTCCAAAAAGTTTGAGATGCTCCTTAAAGGTTGTGATGTAATCTTCTCTTTGAAATAAATAATACTATTCATTTGTATTAGAATGATTCCCACGGCAAATCAGAAGTAGGTAGGGCGGTAGGATTCAGTCTGATAGGACATTAGTGATTGAAAATCAGGAACAACAGTACTTTCTAGTGTCAATTACGTAACGCATTGCCTAAAGCATTAAGAAAATTGAAAATTAGAGTGATTGCTTCTGGGAGTTTGAAACTTGATTTATTTTATGGATATCTTTAAGAGCGATTAATATTACCCAAAACAGATTAATAGACATAATATAAATTGCGAAAAGAATAGATTTTTATTTTTTTTATTACTTTCAGTCGAAGTTCAATTGATTGAAGAGTCTTGGATGAAAGGAGTAATAATTGCTTATCTTTAGTATACATTGTTAATAATATTTTACTAAATTCATTTTCTCTAAGCATTAAGAGGTTGTTTATTTCTATTGAAACTTCTGTTTGCAGAAACAAATCTTACTCATAGAACTATATTGAATAAAAAGTAGTATTTTTAACAGAATCAAACTGAATTGTATTACTACGTTCAGAGTAATTATTGTATTTATATATTTTATTTTATTTCATTACTTTGTTAGCTTCCAAACAGTCAAAAACTACAAGCAAAATTCAATTCACACATTACAATTCATAGCATCAAGCTCTAAACACAAGCGCTCTCTTCAAATAAAGAATTTCATTTAAAATCCACAAACTAAGGAAAACTACACTGCATCAGATTTCCAGTGCTTTATTCACTGAAATCTTTAAGATGTATATGAAAATCAAAACCATTAACTGTTAGGAGTACATAATTTTACTGCAACTGATGAGCTTTTGGTTAGGAATTGATAACGAGTGGTATTTAATATAAGCTATTTTCAATCATATGTTTGGCGATCAATTAAATTATCTGATGCTTATATCGTAAAACATACTTTAGTAATTTTTTCTAAGGTACTTACGATCACATAAGGTGGATTTATCTTCTGACAAAGATATGTACAAGTAATTTTTTTAGGAATATCGGTTAAGCACTGTGAGTGAAATTGTATTCAAAATGGGTTTGGATATCACCTCAATGCATAACAAATGTTCCAAATGAATGCAATAAATCCTTATTCTCTTGCTCTCATTTGTAATTATTTCTTTTCATTAACTTATCTATTTACTTTATTATATTGTAATAATTTTTAATATGTACATAAATGTTACATAAACAAATTTTTATCTACAATGGATCAGAATTTTTTTTTTATTACGGTACCCATTTTTATATTAGTGATTCCACTTACGTACGAGATCATTTTTAAAAGTAATTTTTGTTGTATCACTTTCTTTTTTTTCCCAGTCCTTTTATCAGTATTCTTCATGGTTAAAAAAGAAATTTGAAGACAATGAAGATAGTAGGGGTTTTATTTCATTTTTGTGAATTACTCTTATTAAGAAAATATTAAATTTACTTCAATAGAATGTAAACATAACTTAGAATGATGTGGAATATATACTTCTTACATCAGAGTGTTCCAACGTTTATAATATTTTATGCAACTTACTTTTGATTGAAATTAAATTGTTACGTATGTAAATAGAAGTTCAGATCTTACAAAAATATACAATTTGCAATGCATTTTATTTAGTGTTAATCAGACGCTTAATTGTATTATCTATATTTTACATTAATAACATTATTTTTTTTCCTATTTAGTAGTAGAAAGTCAGCGTAAGGTATATCATACATACAGCCATGTTGTTTCGAATCTCATCGGCAAAATTTTAAGGGGTGATAGATAGCATATAAACAAGCAATTTTCACCGTATAATGCATAGGCAGATCAAACGATGAGCCACTGGAGACATTACTGTGGCACGAAATAATGGAAATATCAAACGGATAGAGGAGGCACTAAACATATAATTTTATTGCCAGATTGTGCAAAACAATTATACAAAGTGCTCAAAAGAGCGACTGCTTGTGGTATTGCATCACTATAACTACAATATGGCGAGCAGCGTACGTTTTCAAATACACCCGGCATTTCTCGGACGGCGTTTAGCAACAGAAATCTTGGCAACTAGATCCTCGAGGTAGTGAATAGGGTTTTTTTCAAATTGCCCCATAGGATAAATTCCAGACAGGACAGATGGAGTGAGCTTGCAGGCCAAGGTGAAGGATCACCGCAACTAATTCACCTACCTAGGGATTTAGTGTTTAAACCTCTTCACGCATTCAAAATTAAACTGAGAGGATCCCCTGTGCTTTTATACATTTTTTTAAGTTGAAAGCAAAAAGTTAAAGTAACTCTGTCAATACATATTGTAAATATGTGACTTATGTTTTGTCATCCAATCAAACAGAAGAAGGAATGGGCAGATAAAATTATCACCAATAATTCCAGCCAAACTATCTACGCTAAAACGCTTTTAATACGCTGGAGGACGTGTGTCGTATAAATTGTAAGGTGTTCACTAATTAAGGTTGTGCGCAATCGATTTGCCTTCATGAGTAAAGGTGCTTTAATCCGTGAATAACAGACATGTAATAAAATCAGGCTCTGCTGATAGCTGTTTCAAAAACCAACGCGCACACTAATCCCTTGGAGTATAATCTGCAGATATCAAGCTTTGAAAGTTTCTGTACATGGTAGGGTAGGGGCACAATTACACACAGGAAAACTCTCGCGCGTTGATATCAGGATGATCTTCCACTCTTTGCTGAATGTCTTCTTGAAATTATAGTGTCTGTACAATTTTGTCACTCCATATGTAATGTATGCATGTGACAGAGGATCCCATTTTACTCAGACATCAATATAATCATAACATTTTTGATCAGGCACTTGTCTTCTCGGAACATTCCATCTGTACAGTCTTTTGACTTTTAGAGCATTACTGTTCGCCTAACTATACTTAAAATGCACTCCCATGTTTATCTGTATACTGTAAAGCACCATATTCCCTAAATTACTAGGTAGAAATGATGATTTGTAAGAAAATTCGCGATTTATTATTTTTCATTTCAGAGGTGTCTAATGGCTCATTTTAGGTGAACATTTAAAAATGCAATTTTCACCATACAACTACCATACTTTATTTTTATTACCTACTTTGTTGAATCAAAATGTTCCCTTCGAGAAGCCTCTTCCATTGATATATACTTTTTAATTGAATTCCCAATACTTTTAGTTAGTCTAAAAACTCACCAAAGTTTTTATTTAGTACTAATTTTACCTTTCTTTTAATTAAAAAAATTAATGAGGTTCTTTTGTTTGAAGGAGTTCATACGTTTTTCCTGCTATTTTTGGATGGTTTTCACGCGGTTATAATCATTTAATTCTTTTGAAAACTTCCACATTGCATTCATTCTTGAATTACTCACATGGTTTCAAGATAAGTGTTAGAGATCGTATTCACGAATATCATTCGTTAGAATACTTACATTTACTTATTTTTCCCACATTATTTTTAAATCATTTGAATGCAGTTAATAATTTCTTCTAAACAATTTTAAAAATATTTACTACTACTTTCCTGAAATTTATACAATATAACTCATTATCTATAAAGACCAGGTACACCATATAAAAGAGCATGTGCTAGTTAAATATTAAAAAATGATTTTATTCAGTTCCTTTAAGCTTTAAATATAGCAATTGTGCATGGTATTATAATACTATTTCATTATGGTTTTACTACTAATTAAATGTTAGATTACTAAATTTTGCACTATTTTTGTTTGCGTTCAATACATATGGGGCTTAATGAAAATGAAAACATAAATTCAAAAATACATATAATTCACTTTGTAGACCTACAAAAATTATTTTGCACCAAAAATAATTTATTTTTTTATTAAAAGTCAGGAGTTAACTAAGCTTTAAACATAGAAATTTATTAATAAATTATTCATTCTATAAACAACAAAAATCAGTGTAAAATACTGTAAGGTGCACATTAAAAAATAAATGTGGAATGTCAGTGACTGTCTAAAGATGAACTTATCATGAAAAATGCAAAATATAATTCCACTTTTATTCAGATTAATTAATGATATGTTTATAGATTAACTAAAATGTAATCATATACAATTATAAATATATGAAACTTGTTGTTGACTAAACATTTTTCAGAGATTTAAAGCAGTATTTCTGTCTAAAATCATTTGTCTTTAAAAAGAATGAAACAAGTACCATTTTTTGTTAATATAAATATAAAATCATTTGCTCAAAATAAATCCAGTAATCTTATGTTCAAAAGGTAAGAGTAGAAAAACATTGGATTTCTCACGACATAAAAGTGCAACTTTAAAATAAAAAGGCTTTACAAATATTTTGAAGGTATTTATAGATATATTAAGAATATTTTCGAAGCAATCACGCAATTTCTTGATAGTGTAAAAGTTAATACATTACTCCGTCATTTTCAGAATAAAACATTTTATACACTTAAATAAGATAATTATTGTTAAAACACTATACAGAGTTGTAATTTAGATCCAATTGTAATAAGAAATTTTGTGTCAATACCGGCTTCTGCTTCGTATTAACGCGATGAACAGTTAATTATTTGCATATATCCAGCATCTTCTTCCAGTAATGTAAGTGTGTGTATGTATAAATGTGTGTTCCTAAAAATTTTTATTGTTGAAACAAGATACGTTTTCCATCTTTAATAAGCGAAGAGACAATTGTTTGATATATCTTTATTTATGCGCATGCTTTAAATTCGACTTTGTGCCTATTTAAATACTCGAAAAATTCAATACTTGTACTGTGGGAAAACCCGATTTCTTTTTAGTTTCCCGATTTTATTTTAGTTTTTTTTTTTTTTTCTACACTCTTAAAAGTAATTTTTCACCGAATATCAAAGGAGTATTATTTTGTTGAAATATCTGTCTCAGAGTCAAGTACCTGTCGACTGCTAGGAACACCGTGAACAAGAAAAAGATAAAATATACCATGCAGTTTTCATCTCTTTAGTTCTCTAGCAGCTCTTTATACGATATTACTCTTTTTTTCTTTGTGGTTTGAGTATCTAAACTTCTTTTTATATATTTCCAGCGAAGACCACACTCTTTATTTTCATTCATTTCTTAAACCTTACTCTGTCCTTTATGTCTTATGGGAATCTTTGTGAAATTGCAGTTCAAGGACTTTTGTTAAGTTTTTTGAAACTTTCACTCGTCTCTACTTTTGCAATGGAGCACCTTAAATATTTTCAGAAATGATTCTTTCAAATAAAATTATTGGTTAAGCCGTTATTTTGATTTCTTTAAAAATAAGATTCAGAATAATAATCTGTAAGAAACGGGAAAATACATCAGATTGTTCTTTCCTCTCTCTCTCTCTCTCTCTCTCTCTCTATTTATATATATATATATTAGCTCTCTGGTTGAAGTTGTCTTCATTGCGAATTAACTGATATAGGATCCGAGTATCCAGCAAAGAATTAATTTTAAAATTGAAAGAAATTTCTAGTATCTAGGCTGACGGACAGTAAGTTAATCGAGAGCATTCATAATTTTAGCGTTTAAAGCAATGATACAACATTTTAAATAATAATTAAATAAATATTTTAATTAATATATAATTGCTTATAAAATTATGTTAGAAAATCTAGAATTGTGAATGAATTAATATTTAAGACAACATTCGTATTACGTAAAATGATACACCACATAACAATGTAAATATGTCATTCAGTTCATTATCTAATAAAAGAAAATATATTTAAAATAAGACAAATAGGTAGATTCTATTTTTTATAGCCATAAATTAAGATTCTTAATCAAAAACAAAAATAGTTAATTCTAATCAGCAGTGAAAAAGAAATTACATGGATATTGAAATAATTACCTTTTACGATCATTATAATTGCATGCCGACATGTAAAAGGCAATCTCAATACACGTAACTAATTATCTGTAGAATTATTATCTGATCTATCATTACATGTATTTCAATTTTCATGATAAAAACTTTTTTTTCCATAACAATAGATCATACCTTGAGAAGCATGTTCATCATGAGAGTCGTATTCGTAAGTTTAGTAGAAATATATAATAATATATAAATTATTAGAAATTTTTTATTTCAGATTCGAATATCAAAGATAAAATTATTATTTAAGCATTCACCAACTTCTTATGACATAATAGCCTAAATTAGTGTTTACTAATATAGAAATGAAGAATGAGTATAAAAATGATTTGATTAATAAAGAAACTATAATTAAACTTATATCCTTATATTTTCATTGACGCCAGGAAATCTTCCAATCAATATCTGAAAGTTTAATCCCTTCCAACCTAAAATGTATTTTTTTTACAAAAGGGAGCCTATTAGAGAGTTAAACTACTAATTAGTTCTTTAACATTAACTGTAAAAACTGTAAAATTATATAAAGTTAAAAAGATAAGAAAATGCGCAATAAATATTCTCAGCTCAATATCTACTTCTTCGTTGTTTCAAATATTTTTAAGTGGAAGAAAACTTATGTAGAAAACTAAAATTGATCAATAATTTTCTTCCACAGTATCTTAAAATATTAAAACAATTGGAATTTTTTCCATCTTTGTAACTTTAATTATTCTGCATTCCTTATCAACTTGCAGTAATTTAGTGTTTTACTTTAATTGAAATTCTTATTTATTTTATTTTTACTTTTTACAATATTTTGTTTATTTTTGTTTATTTCAATTTTTCGAAATACTTCCCCTTTTGTTCACATTAATATTATTTTTATCTTTATGTTATTTACTTTTTTCGAGTGCATAATCCGGTCATAAGCTCAACTTACTTTTGAAAGTTTATTGAAAGTTGAATGCATTAATTCGTGCAGTATATAGTGATTATATTTACTGCACGAGATGTTTATTATTTTTTCAAATCATGGATGAAAAGCAGTGTTGTATTGAATTATTTGAATTAAGTTTGAAAGATCCAGCATGAATTGTAAAATCCGGATTAGTCAGAAAAGCTTTAATATTTATTTGTTCTAAATTTACAGAAAAACCTAGGTTTCCCTTTTTTGTATTTTAGTCTTAAGGGTTCAAGTTTCTTTTGAAAATTACGCTTTATCCGCGATACAAAGAGCAAAGAAAAATTTTCTAGTTATACAAGGCCTTTTGTTTCTTGTTGTGTTTAATTTATCGCAGAATGAAAACTGAAAAGACTCTAAATCTTTTAATCCACTTGCATAAGTATTTATTCAGTAAACTTAGGTCAAGATCGATTAATCGATAAAAAAAACTGTAGAAAGCAGTTTCAGTTAACGGCACTTAGTGTATCCAACATCGATAAATTCCCAAGAGAAATCAATCAAAACTCGTTGAAACGATGATGCCCCATATATAGATTTAATGGTAGCAATGAATTTATAAAAAATGGGTACGCAATCTTAAGCACAGAATTGTTGCTTAAAGGTTCAATACAGCCATTTTGTTCGAAATAAGAGTTTCATCGATAAATTATCTAGATAAAGAATTCCTCCTCGTAATGCATTTCTTAAAGGTCAACATTATTATTCAGCTCACAGCTTACAAACAAATAACAAATTCGAACAAAATGAAAAAATCTGCAAATGTTAATGGACGTTAATTGTTATATTTAATTAAACACCAAACCTTTTTGTTCTTTGTTTGCAGCAAGGAAGCAATGGTAAATAAATAATTTTTCTGCATCTAACATAACAGAACCAAAAGCTTTTCAACAGAAATTAGGGAGGAATTCTCAATTTTATCATAGTACAATTTTTTTTTATTGATTTTAATACAACTCGCCTAATTTGCATTTGAAAATTTTCTGTTATTCAGACACATAAAAAGTAAATTAAAGTTATTTGAGATTTAATTTCGTTCCGTATAATTCTAATGAATGAATATGTATTACATGAATAAATTTCACGACAGTATAAAATATAATTGGCATCTAATTAATAACTCAGTCAGAAATTTCTTAGAAATTACTAGATATTTAATAAAAGTGATTGCTGTGCCAAATAATTAAGAAATGGAAATTATTCTCTTTAAATAGAATTAGAAAAAATGAATAAAAGCAAAAAAAAAAAAAATATTATTATTTACACTTTCGATTAAGAAGAGACAATAACACAAATTCCTCTGAAAATTGGAGTATGTAATGCAAAAAAGAGAGCATAAGCTACGGCAGGAATTTCCCTCCCCTACTTACACTCATACACACAATTAGAAACTGTGATATCGTGAGACACATTACTCAAAAAAAGAAAACTGATGTTTATAATATCCGGTCTAATTATTTCTATTTCTGATACATTGCTTTCTCTCTTTTAAAATGTTGCCATGCAATGCTAATTTTATTAGAAGACTTTACTGCACTGAAATGTTTTACATAAAATTACCGATACAAGTTTCATAGATTTTGATATATTTTTTTTCCGAAATAGGCTAATTAATTAAGAATATTCAAAATATAATTTTAAACATAACAGAAATCAATAGAATTGGAATAATTTTAATCTACAAATTCTTTTAATGAAAAATAATATAATTTAAAGGTTCTTTGAATATTCCTTTTTAAAGAAAATTTAGTTCTGATATAAATTTTGTTTACTTATTAGATCTAACTTAAATTACATTGTTCCTTAACCCATTACAATGAATCACAGATTGTCTTTCGGTTTTGATTCTTATTTCATTGGTGGAAGACTTAGTAAAGATAATTTAAATTAATAAGACGATAAACACTTTTAATAGTTTTTAATATATAATCATAAATCGCTTCAAATCAAACCTAAAGTGCTCGGGAAATTGTGGTTTTTTTTTCACTATATATTTCTTTTAAAAGCTACAATAAATTGAAAACAAGCAATTTATTAGTTTTTCAAACACTGTACAAATAAGCATTGCAAGAAAAATAAAGGAAATGTACTGCTATATACCTTTTAAAAAGCGGTAATATTTGCCTAAAATTTGCCTAAAAGAAGTTAAATTTTGTAAAATAACTTTCAAAAACTGGTAAGATATGTCACACATTTTACCTTCTTTTACGCAAATTTTGAGTTATGACAGTTTGCAACAAATTATAACGTTTTAAACATCAAAGCTCGAATAAGACGATAAGTACAAAATAGAGATAAGCACTAGGATTCGAAGATACATTGCTCTGTTTGTCAAATTTCCTGAAATTAAAATTAGAATTGTAATATTGAAGATATTGTAATATACACTGTTTTAGCAGTTTTCATTTATACGCGCTAAATATTTGTAATAAATGTTTCTACTTATACATTTCTTTCCTTTTAATTTTCCATGTAGACAACACAATTGACTTTGAGAATTTTTTCCATAACAAAATATGTATTAATGAATCAGTATCTTTCACAGTTTTTGACATTTTGTCATTGCAACAAAGTATAATGGACTTTGTTAAATATTCGAATATCGAATAATATTTGTTCAAAATGGATTTAAAAATAGGTTCAAATTATTAATATTTACAATTCATTAATATAACATAAACATATTAATACGACCATTCGTCTCTCTAATTTAATATTTATCCTTTAAATTATGAATTATGAATTAGAAAATTTATCAAGAATAAATGGTTAGGGGTAGAAAGGAGGATCTTATTAAATATGAGATTGAAATAAATTAATTTTCAGGATATTACTCAAATAATACTAGGCTAACATTTGATTAAAACATCAGTTTAATGAATTCAGTAAAATTTACTTATGGGTTTAAAAGAACTCCATGTATATCTGTAGGGTAAATAATTGGCGTGATATCATTACGAGTAGTAATTGATTTTCCTTCTTTTAGTAACATCGTGTGATGTGATATATCATCATCATTTGTGCAACTGTCAAACACTATTCAACGAAATAAATAAAGAAACAAATTGCTTCGTCATACTAGCAGTTTATAAAACTATTAAAGTATATGGCAAAGGTTCTGTTACGATTACTATTAAAAATGCAAAACGCTTTAGAACAATTCTTTTCAAGAATGTGCTTTGTGAATCGGAGCTAAAATGCAACTTAAAAGCTACAATAAACAATAAATTCGTTATTTTTCTGAAAAAAGAAGGATAACAAATTGAAGCTAATGAAACTTTTGTGATGAAAGTAAACCTCAAATGAGATTTATACTACATGAGACCGAAAATGGAAACGGCAGCAAGTCACCGAATGTCAAATATTATAAGAAACATTTGGACAAAGAACTGAAAAGGATCTAAAAAAATGAAAAACTCAAAGAATTTTGGGAGGATTATTCTTCAATGTTAAAGATTCCGTAAAGAACTCATAATATCTGCATCCTATGAATACATACTATTACACTTTTTCAAAATAATCTATATTCAAAAGCAAAAAAAACTTTTAGTACTTGTTCATTTTGACGTAAGTGAACCCATGAGAGAACCGTCACTAGCGGGTTCGTGTTTTTGGTTATTTTATTGATGATAAATCAAGATAAATAGTAATAAATCTCTTGAAAACTAAAGATGAAGTGAATAAGTCTATAAACTATAAGGCTTTAGGTGAAAATCAGATAGGGAAGAAAGTAAAACACTTTGTACAGATAATCTATTAGCATATTGGGGATCAGAATTCCAAAATTTTCTTGAAGAACCAGGCATCTGAAGAGGAAAATCTGTTGTTATAATCTCTCAGCAAAACGGAGTTGCAGAAAGTGCAAATCGTAATGTAGTTGAAATGACCAGATATATCTTAAAGCAATCTGGATTAAATTCTAACTTCTGGAAGAAACACTGAATTGTTCCATTTATTTTAATCCTACATCCACTGAGAACATCAAGAATTAAACCCTATACTAACTTTTTTTGGCATCAAGTCAAGTGTGTCATATTTCAAAGTATTCGCACCAAAAGTTAATGTATTGAATAAACGATTGAAAGGAAAATTTGCGCCGAGAATGAAAGACTATATCTTCATTGGATATCGAACAGATTCAAAAGCATATATATTATTTAACAATAAAATAGGTAAAAGAATAGTAAGATGAGATGATTCAAAATAGAGATGTGAAATTTATTAATTATTGGTTTTTTAACGTCGCTGTAGAAGCAACAAGAGGGCTATTGCCGACGGATGTCGTACGTTCGAACCTCAGTCAAATGACGATGACGATACCTGAGCCAGCACTTACGAATGTGAACTTCTACACCACACAATTGGGAGGACTCTCAGCCTCGAAATTTTTAACACTGATCTGCGAGAATCACATGTTGGATCTTTAATGGTATCAAGGCTCCAACCAGCGATTAGGTGAAACCTGCCAGTCCGAGACTATGATTCCTAGGCTACCACGGGCATGTAAGGTTTAGTTCCAAATTCAAAAGCCATCTGCTACCGTTTGAAATGGAATTTATTCTCCTGCCTGATAAGAAACAAAATTCTATACTCAGTGGAGATACGTTACCTGATCTTGGTGATTCACCAAAAGGAGAAGCAACATGATGGAATTCCGAAAATGACGAATCAGACTGCTCTGACATCATCATGAAATTTTAATTTTAATTTCTTTCAAAAATTTCAAATAATAATTATTATACACAAGATAGTCAAACACAAATAACAATTTGAATATTGTTTTATCGAAATGTCTTTTCATAATGTCACATTTTTTAAGGAAGGCTAGACGAATTTCATGATAATGTCATTAATTTGGTAATAATTTAAAACACTTGTTTATATTTGTAGACATACGAGGGTGAAAAAAAGAAGAAAAATAATTCAAAATTAATGTAAGAACTAAGAATGTTTCACAAATATATTCATAACTTCTATAAAGTTTATTTACCTTGCATCATTATGGTGAATTTAAAATGGTAGATCATTCGCACAATTAATATTTGTAATACTCGGGATTCATCGAGAAAAATGATTGTTAGGAAGAGAGGAAAAGGAATGCCAGAGCTCTGTTGTCATCCTTGTCATTTGACAGAGGTTCAAAATTATGAGGTCTCTTAGCAATAACCCTCATGTTCTTTCTAGCAAGATGTTAATAAAATTAAATAAATGAGCTTATAGCCTTCATTTAAGACTTTCAATATAAAATAAGTCAGTTGATATTTTTTTAAAAGTACTATGGAAAAATAACTGCTAAGATTTATCTACTGATGAAAATTGTTATTTTAGTCACAAATTTGAAATAAGGTTTTCTACAAAAATCGTCAGTTAAGAAGGAATATAATTGCTATACAGTTTAAAGAATGTAGGCTTAACAGTGCATGCATATATGCAAGAAATGGAACCTTAGATATTTCTATTAATTACCAGATATTTAGGAACTACTTTGAAAGACACAAGTCCAACTATTTTGTGGAGTTATATAAGCCTTGGAATATTCTTGAAGGAGGGTAGGTGCAATGGGACATATGCACATCCAAGACTTTTTTAGTAAATAGAAATATTGCAAGATTGCCTCATTTTATAATAAATGTTTCAAATAAAAAACTTAACTTTCCATTCCTTCCTCTTATTTACACTTTTTACTATAAATAAGGGGGAAAATAATTTTATCGAAACCACAGTTCTTGAGAAAAGAATAGAAATGTTTTTGCTGTCTCCAAAATATGCCTATGGGTAATGTTTACAAATGAATAAAGCCCTATATAAGAGATTCCTCCTTCATCAGGTTTCTAAGATAGAAATACGGAACTATATTCTTTTCTTCTAGATAGTAGTCTATGAGTGCATAAACTATTCCTTAAGAAAAGGCGTAACCACCGGTTTGAGGAGTTGAATAGCGAAGAGTGGTAGTTGACTCTCTGATTTTGTAAATAAGTAGTAGTCAAAAAACATAGGTCGATCTTTTTCTTTTGTTCAAATTGTTGAATTCATAGTCTTAAATTTTCTTGGAACTTTTCTTATTTTTTTTCCTATTCGACAATGAGTAAGAGTAAACAGTATAAGAAAAATAAACAAAACTCATCATTCTAAATTTCATCAGAATCAATTAAATATTATATTAGGAAAACTATTTTGAATCAATTTTTGGAGGCTATAATCTTACATCTTAAAAATATCCACAAAGCAGCTTTGAGTTTATCAAATATTTTACTCATAGAGGAGAATGACCTTATATCTGCATATGAAAATAAATTAAAACACTGAGAGAAATATATTCTCCCACTTCGTTAGATTGTAGTAATGGTATTTTGACTGCAGAATGTCAGCTACATGAAAAAAGAATTACTGGCACAAAAATTAAATTAAATGATATAGAAATTTTACAAGAGTATAGCACATATATTTCTCCTAATATCGATAAACTATTCAAAATTTTTATATCTCTGAAATACATTTAAGTTGTCTCTATTTGTTGTACATATAGAAAAATATATCTGTAAATAAAGAAGTCTTAAAATATTTTGTAAATAGGAGATTATACGCAGCTTTGCAAATACTTATTGCTCTTGTTTTATGTATCATTATAACCGCACCTTTTTTAATTTATTGAAAATGTGATAACTTTTTTCAATTATTGAGGGATTTTTATCAACTTTTGCATGGCCTTGAGTTTACGAATTCCGGTAAAAATGAACGTTTATTCTCATGGTATCTATTTTTTTTGCAATAAGTGATCTTTATTTTTTTAAAAAAAACTTATTACTTGTTAAAAATTATATCAATCTTTGAACAGTTTCAATATCTCAGATTAGATTTTCTTAATTAGTTTATCAATTCTTGAACAAGAGGAATAAGATTCATATAATGTATTCTTTATTTTTACCAAGTGATAATTCTTAACCAAAGAAATTGATTATTTTATATAGTGACGTTCTGCACCACCCCTAAAACACTGATATCTGCTAACACCAATGTAAATAAATACATTTTTAATATTATTTCTTTTTATTTTGGAATACATTTTATATTAAAACTATAATGATAAAACATCTAAGGTATGTTAAACTCTCCTCACTTTGAAAGAAGTTTCAAAAAAATGAAAAAAAAAAAAAATGTATGATGTCAAATAAGATACGTTTTCATAAGCAATCCTACATGCATTTTCGAATATGAATATGGATAAGAACTTTTATGTTAAACACTATACTTTCTAGCAAGAACCTTTGACATGGCTTTAAAACATCTAACGTATATCTTTTATAAACATGTACTCGTTTGATTTACTTGGTTTTAATGTAGCTCTAGATGAACTCGGAGGCTGTTGACATCGACACTTTCAACTTTGAATTAAGGTTAAACGACAAATGTGACATATAAAATCATGATAAAACTATTTGCTAAATTTCTGCATATTAGAGTAATGATGCTTATCAATATAAGCCTCATCAATGATCCTACCCTATGGTTGTTTAGTTGACTTAGAGCTAGTGACTCCTAAGCTTGTAAATAATTTTGCCGCAGCTCAACTATCGATTTCCAGTATGCTCTTACAGGTCAAAGAATATATCAGTGAAAAAATGTCCAAATATCAGATTATGGAATAAAGAGTTAAACGAAGCAAACATTAAGACATAAACAAATAGTTATTTGCATAGTTTTTGCAAACTACACATAGACTGTTAACCCTTTGGAAAATGAAAATACATTTATAGAAACATTTTGATTACCTATTAACTAAAAATATTTTTTAAATACGTTTTTCTGAGAAGGTACCACTTTACTCATGTTTTTTGATGAGGTATAGCTGAAATATTTCAGCTAACTAAATTTCATTAAAGAAACTTATGTTTGCAATTATTATACCTTAATATATATATATTATTATTTTATACACATAAAGTAAAAAGTTATGCATTGCAAATATATATTGTAAATGAAATGAAATATACGGATTAAAATTTCATAACCCAAAAGTTCATTTATGTATTGTGTAATTCATTAAAATTCAACTCTGGATGAATACTTTATTAGAAACGCAAAGAAGCCAGAAGTCACTTGGAATCACCACAATCACTCTGTTTTATTTATGAGAAGACGGCTGCCTTTATTCTTGCTATGCTACATATGTCTGTGTGATTTAATACTCGTCTTCTGTACGATAAAGCACTATTTTCTCGAGGCAATAATTTGAGAGCATAAATTTCGTTTAGCATATTATTTGAATAAGAGAAAATAAAAGCAAAAAAAAGGAAATAATAGCTAATATTTTAGTTATAATCTTTTGTATCCTACTGTAAAGTTCCATCAATGTGAATTGGAAGGAAAAAAAGGGTATACAAAAAGGAAAGTCTCACTTTTTAATGTGAAAGTTAATATATGATTTTCCATTCAGTGTGTTTTCTTTACTCTGAAGTCGTTTAATTTTCAACACCCAAAATATCTATCAGTATTTTTTTATGGACAGATGTTTTTCCTCTTTTATTTTATTTATTCCAAGTAGGACATTGATGCATTAAACTTTAATACTAACAGTAATGAGAAAGAAGAATACACCTCGTATTTTATTTTTCTACTTTCTTTAGATCCAGAAGATTTTGTACCAGTGTTTAAAAAAAGCATTTGTCTGGATGTGATAAATCTAAATAAACTGTTTGAAATTTAATTATTGTTAGATGCATCGAAAGTTTTGTTTACTAATTAATGGTTATGAAAATTATGCATGTGAAATAACTAGAAAGCTTAAGCAAATCTTGATCAACAATTTTACTCGTAATTCGTTTTCAGAAATAGATTCATACATTTTTTATCCAAAAAAAATATGATTTATGTATTTCTTTACATTCCCCTATTATTTTCCATGTTTCTTACATATTAGTATTTTCTATGATTTAAAATTTTTTGAACTTTACGCTTAAGATTTTTATTACGATTTTTTTTTTCACATTTAAATGAAGAACTGGCAATGCTTATTTTTGCTTTTAGAATTTCAATCAATAATAGCTTAATAAACTAGGATAAAAAAATTTCTCAACTTAATCAGTAAGTCACTTTAGACACTGTAAAAAGTAGTTATAAAATCGGTTTTTATCAAGTTTAAATGCATAAATTTATTAACTTTTCCCAGAATATTCTATCTCGAAAGAAACAATTTGTTATCGCTCCATCAAGGAATTGTTTATTCTTTTTATTCAAATAAAAAGAAACACAGAGGTAATGAGAGAAAACAAAAATGTTTGGCTATGCAGCTGTATGTTTACTTCAAAAGAACTTTAATTTCATAGAGCCTCTTTCACAGAGCCGCTGTCGAAGGCGTGGAGAAGTGGAGGGTCCCTGGCTCTCTCCATATGAAAGTAAGATTTAGAGGTAGCCAGGGACCAGCACCTACCAATGTCCACGAAATCGACAATTATGGCAGTGTAATAATCTGGGCTGGCATCATGTTGGATGGTTGCACACCTCTCCACGTCTTTGGCACAGGCTCTGTGACTGGTGTGAGGTATAGGGATGAGGTCTTGGAGCCCTAAGTTCGACTTTTACTGGGTGCAGTGGCCCCCAAGTTCATCTTAATGGACGATAGCGCGAAGCCACATAGAGCTCTTCTGATCAACGAATTTCTCGAAAGAGAGGATATTCGCCGGATGGATTGGCCAGCCAGGTCTCCAGAACTCAATCCTATAGAGCATGACTGGGACGCTCTGGGAAGGGCAATTGCAACTCGCAACCAACCTCCGAGAACCATCCAGGAATTGAAAACAGCGTTGGTGAATGAGTGGGACCAATTGCCACAGGCACGGATAAATTGCCTTATCTCCAGTATGACATCACGCTGTAAGGCGTGTATAGCTGTAAGAGAGGACCATACCCTCTATTAACCCATTTCTTTTGTTTATTTTGCAACCACTGTATCAGACCTTCAGACTCCCATGAGTGTTACGCACAAACATATGTGTCTATTATAACTGTTGAATGTTTATTTTGTTTGTATTATATTACCCTATGTTCACACTAAATCGTATTAAAATCTGCCCAGTAGTTCTGGAGATCGTAGATAAAATACGTAAATTCTCTTAATTTTTTAGATCAGTGTAGAACAATGTGTTCAGTTTAGTTTGCTTGAGTTCAGTTACCAAATTTAACTGAAATACATCTTAAAATTAATAATTATTTTTCTTCCTTGTGACATTTTAATAATTTCAATAATTCGTTAATTAAGTTTATATTTTATACATTTATGTATTTAATACAACAATTATACATTTAATACAACAATTTAGCTTTCATAGCATTTAGCGGGTGGTTAATTGATTAATGTATTTGAACAGATTCTACTGACTGTAAGGTTGAAAGAAATAACAAAAAAATTTAAAAGGAGAATAAAAAGCATTTTATAATTATATCACTGAAATAGATACCATGGGCTCACAAAATATATTTGAAGCCATAATCTGGGATATTGATTTGTCATGATTGATTCTAAAAATTAAAAAAAAAAGTAATCAGTTGTTTGATTTCTGAAACTTACTGCTTTTAATTAACAAATCTAATAGTACAATTTAATTGAAAAACATGATTTAAATTTTTTTTTTTCTTCAAAAATTTGGTTAGAGTTGCATGTGAATATATTTTTGTGCGTAATTTTTAAGGTTTGTTTTTATATCTTGCTTATATATGATCAATATGCGATGCTATAAAACTGCAATGAATTGTCCTTAAATGCTACATGTTTATAAATAAAAATAAGTAAAATAATCTAATTGTTATTTGTATCAAATATCAGGACATTTAGAACCATATCATGTTTATTTGGGATCAAATTTTACTCTATACTATTTTGAAACTCAATAATTTCATCAGCAAATTGTGAGGTATCACCACACACCATTATCAACAAAAATCGATATAATTTTTTCTTAAGTAATACACAACTCAAAACATAAATCTTCAAGTTAAATATTTCTTCGTGAAAATTGTAATTCCTCTTACTTTTGCAATATCTGAAATTACAAACCGAAATCCAGTAACTTAGATTATAAAATACTTATCCAATCTCAATCGTTTAAGATAATAGCAGGTTGTGAGTCTAATGACTTTTATATTTACGTTCTAAAGAGAAATTGTCTCTATAAGCTTGCGGTCACTAACAAATTTTATATATTTGTTTGCCATGAAGTTCAGGTCCAAGCTTAGGATTATTCAAAGTCAGATCCTTTCTCTCACACTATTAAATTTCTTCTTACTCCTGCTTCCCTTTTCCTAACTTCGGCATGTCTTATGTTATCCGTTTTTAAATATCACTTATTTATACTTCTTTAGACTAACTAATATACTTAAATCCATTTTGATGTGTTTGTGTGGAGTTTTTACTGTTCATAAGTAGTATTATAAAATGATCTCAAAGAAATTTATAAAACTATTGCTATAAAGTATTTTTCAAAAATAAATTATATATAAGCAAATACATTTTAAATATTTTCGATTTTTTTAGCTTTTATGCTGATATAAATATTTCAGTTGCAAATAAGAATTCTATGAGAATAGAGATCTGTATTTACATCCATATTTTTTTGTATTTTAAAATAAAAGATTCTTTCATAAAAAATTCGAGGGACAAAGTATATATATGTTTATATGCTGAAGGAAAAAATAATTATTTTTAAATTAGAAATAAATTAGTATTTCTAAATCCTCTTAAATAAATTTCATTATTACTTTCAAATATTTTATCTATTTTAATACTTTTTTATTTAAAATTATACATACACACACACACACACACACATATATATATATATATATATATATATATAAATCTGATATTCAATTAGACGGTTCTTTTTCATTACAGACTTATACTTTTAAAACTTTTTTTTTAGTTGTGACGACAAATCTTACCATCAAAAATATGTAAAAGCCTATTTTTAAAACAGGAATTGTAATACTATCTTAACCTCCAGAAACTTACATTTTCCATTTCTTTATTAGTCTTATTAAATTTAAGCTCAAGTGATCTTTTTTGTCTTCCAATAAGTTTAGCTGCTTTGTCAGATACGGGGAACACATAACCAGAGTTATTTTATTTTTTAAACAATTTCCTTTTCAACTAATAATTAAGTTGTAGTTCGTTCTTTTAGCTTACGTCTAGATCATCATAGATATCACATTTTTAGGATTAATTTACATTAAGAACTTCGTTATAACTAAGTTAACTTGTGTCCACAAAAGATTTTTGGACAATGTGATTGTTACCCCTATACCAGCATCCGAACCATACTAATTTAAAAGGACATTTCACGTGCCTGCATCCATACAGTCTATATCTGCTCAGTTATAATAATTGTAAATAATTGAAAAAATACTTTATTTGTTTTAAATAAAATATTAAATAAGATATCCTAAGTATATAATTTTGAACGTCATATAAAACTACGGAAATGAGTCATCTATACTTGCTATTTCTTATGTTAGATGTTCCGAAAATATGTTAGAGCACTGTACATTCTCTGACTAATCGAAACAAAAGAAAGCAATATTCATTTGAGATAATCGAATAGTTAAAGTAATGAATAGCATGATGTCGTATGTAATATAAATCTACGACAGCTTAAGAAAATCATTTTCACATTGATGGGACTTAATAGATTTTTTTTATTTTCGTATCATTTGTATTTACGAGGAAGTATGTTTAGATTTTTTTCCAATTTACTTCGAATTGATTCTTACCGAACGGTAACCAGGAATGTTTATCCGCATCTGTTTTCTTTAACGATATTGAAGTAACCAATAATTACATCTAAATCATATTTTCAGATTATAGGGATAAAGCTATCTTTCTTGAGTTTTATATAGGAATTTTTTTAAAAAAATACTTTATATTATATATGTGTGGAACTTTTTCTTCATATATATTAAATAAAATTCTAAAATTATACTCTGTATGAATTAAATACTAACACAGACTTTTGCCCTATTTCAGTCAATGGAGAACGATATGGAAATTGAAATTGTCATAAAGTGTTTCAATTCATCGCAATGAATATATTTAACCATAGTAAACACATTATCTAAAAATATGAAGCCCTATCTTTAAAGATTTTAATAATTTAATATACATGTTGTTTCATCATGATTCATTTGACAAAAATTAAAATCAGGATTGAAAATAATTAAATATCGAATCGGTCAAAGTTATAAGACCTAAACATTTGTTAGAAGATTAAATTTTTTGGAAGATGTTGAATCCATTTAGTTCTGATTCTATCCATTGAAAAATAATGGTCACAAACACAATCAATTCATTTTATTGATGCATCATCCAAACAATACTTGAAGAGTAAAAAATAACAAAATTGCCAAACTTTTAAGACGCTGGCACAGTACTCAATAATACATTTACGTGCTACAATTATGTATCAAATATATTTTTCATCATAAAACTATGAAATTGTATAGAAATTTTTTTTTTGTAGCCAGTACAGTGAAATAAAGCTCAGTAGAAACTTGATGTATATGCCAGCACTATTATATCAAAGGGGACGTCATGAAACACAATCGTATTGAAGGCGCTCAATGCCAAAGCAGCTTAAAAGGAAAGGGGAAAGACGCATTTAGAGACAATTCCTGAAGGTGAAAGTCAAATTGTAAGTTCAAAATGGCCACAAGAAATCTTCAAGACGTCTTTACAAGTGGCAAGATAATCAGCAAACTTAAAGAGCGGCATTGTTTGATGAATGTTGCACCAGTAGTTTCGAATTGTCAAAAATGTAGTTTCAAGACCTTCGAAAATTTTCGAAATGATAAGTACAATTGTAAGAAACGTTGTTGGTGGTCACTGAGGAATTCAACAGTAAGTTATGACCAGTATATCGTTCTGATTACAGAAAATACCGGAAACAAGATATCAGGCAACATTGCTCTGCTGCTGCGTACGGCAACCGGACCACACGTATATCGATTTACAATGACCAGACTTCTGCATAAGGATGATCTATTCGCCCGTCATTCTGAACATTACATTCCATGAAAGGCCCATCGAAGGCACTGTTTATAGTGATAACAAGAACAAAAAGACTGGACATTTCATCAGGGAATTTACATTCTGATTATAGATGAGAGTCATATCTATCTGAGAAACGATTTTCGGGCTAGTTGATATAGAAAGAGAGAGGGACATGGTTTCGTCCAACAAAAATCAGGTAAGTTTGTTGTAGTCCTGTCATGCTTGCATGGGGAGGTATTACGCCCAATGGACATTTAGAGCACCAATATTTTTTACAGTGTGAGCCCTTACTGGACATCGTTATTGAGATGAAATTAGCCTCCTACACGTTTTGTTCAAAGGTTCAGATTATATTTTTGTAGATGACAATGTACGTCCACACAAGATCACTGCTGTTGTGGAATGTCTAGAAAACAAGGATATCAGCAGAATGGATTAAGCAGCTTAGTCCCCTGATTTTAATTTCATTGAAAATGTGTAGCATGCTTCGGAGAAACGCTTAGAAGGTATATCATAACTATGGAGCAAACAGCTGAAACAGAGGTTCCTTAAAGAGTGATACATCATACCTCAAGAACTGCTGGATAATTTGATATTGTATATGTATTAGACGATGCCATATAACCCTTGTAGTTAGAAGACATCATATTCCTTACTAAAGAACTAAAGGTTTGTTGTTCTTCCTCATGGCCAGACAATGCTTTTTACAAACGTCATTCAGTCAATAAAGTCCTTTTCTTCTTTGTCTCACCTTGTATGCGTAAAATTCATTTTTTGGCTGCTATACTTTCATTATAAAACTTTAAGTGTTACGTTGTGTTTCTGTAGCGTAAATTCCCTGTCACCTAATAGATATTTTTAGCAATCTTAGCTTAATACGTAATTTTGACCACATTTTTAAATTATAGGCATACTTTTCGAGCTAACAATGTTGCATAATATTAAATAAACATTCACTGTTTATAATATATTTAAGCTTCTCAAAACACCCTTCTATTTTATTAATAATATTAGCGTATAAAATTATATTTCTCTTCAAAGCAAAAGTTGATTTGAAATGGAGTATAAGGAAGCAATACTTTCATCAAATGAGCGGATTAGTCTCAAGATAGAAAATAAGTATAATATTTTATAAACAAGAAGCTTCTCTTTAATCATCTAAACACTTTCATCTATATATATATATATATATATATATATATATATATATATATATATTGTTTTTGAATTTTTTAAATATTTTCAACCTATGGAAATGTAGAATTTATATAAAAATCAATTTGAAACATACCGTACAGTATTTTCTCCTGTTATTGATTAATTATGTTCGAATAACATCACCCTTCCAAAAAAGGAATCAGCAAGATGATTGATTTACTGTGAAAGAAATAATTGTTTTTTTTCTAAATTTTTTAAATTTCATGTGATATGATATTGGAAAATTACGAGATAAAAATTCAAATCTATGCAGCAATAGCTAGGTGTGCATTGTTGAAAATTCTCAATACGTTGATTCTCTTATTCACTAAATAGTTTTCATCAATAAAGATTGGTTTAAATTTAGTGATAAATAATTTCTGAAAACAGTAAATCTAGATATGTGGACATCATATTCATTTTCACGGTTTCGAAACAAAATTAATATAAAATGAAATGAAATAAAATAATTGTCAAAAAATTAGAAGTTAATCAGAATTGAATGAATTTTCACATGCTTAACTCTCAGTTAAAAATATCAATATAATTTGTTGTAAATCAGATTTAATCCCCTAAGGACTATAAAAATACCTTTCCACTCATAAACAACCTCTATTTCAATAATTATATATTTCTTACTAATATCAAAAGCAAATAACTATTATCAAAATTCCCAACTCCTTTGAAATAATAGAATGACAAAGGGAATCGTATTAAAATGTTAACAAATTGAAATAAATATTTTTCATTTTTTCAATATGAATAATATAACATACTTTAATATTCATATCACACAAATCATCTTCAGCTAAACTTCTGCATATTTAAAGCTCAGTTATTTCAATATTATTTAATGGAATTTTTTCTTGTAAATTATGCTTTTCTTTTCTTTTGAGTTTTATGTTTAAAATTGCTGCATAGTGAATAATATTTCGAGGCAACTATTTAATTTTTTAAAAAAAAAAACACTTTCTTTATGTAGCACGCACAGATTCACATCATATCAAAAATATTCTTATAGACCTACACTATGGCCACCCTTCAAGGTTACACTGAGAGAGAACGAGGATCAAAGTACCTCCATCAGCTGCTAGCAGCAAGTTGTTATGTCATTAGAATACATATGCATTCCAAAAAGTAAAAGGAAGAAATATTAAAATAAAAAGTAAAAGAAATCTATGATTTATTTGAATTTTTTTTCAAATTTCAGAAAATGCTTTAATCAGCATGCCTTAAGCAAATGTGTATTCTTTATAAATTAGGAATATATATTTCACAAGAAATGATTGTATTTCTGCTGTAAAACTATCCACTTTTCGAAAGCCAATTAGTGTAGTAACTATGTTGGTCATTCATAGCCTTTCTGAAATTATTCATTTCCAACAAAAGGCATCAGTTGTTACGAATTTTGTATTTAGTGGAACGAAAATATTATTTATAGTTAATTTTCTTTTCAGCACACATTTTTATTGAAAATAAAGAAATATTAAAAATACGATTCATTACAGTTATATGAAACCAATTGATCATCTCCTAAATGTAAATAAAAACTGAATTAGTTATCCGAAAACGTATATACAATTTTATTTTCAGTTCAATTTGTGCATATATTATAAAATATTACTTTTATTACTAGGAGTAGGAACAATCTATAAAAATTAGTTTTTTTTAAGAATAATATGTAATATGTACAAGTAATAACTAAAGAATTATTTTATAGAGACAGTATTTCAACAAAGAGAACATAGATAATTAGGTGTCAAAACCTCACATCACTTCTGTCCGAGTTTCAAATAAGAGATTGTGTAACTTGATTGAGATAGTTAACTAAGTTTAATATTGGGTAAGAGCCGAAATACCTATGCTGCAAACTAGGAAATCAGTGGGTAGAGTGGAATTTTTTAACTTTTATTCAAGAACTATTGAATTTTTTTTGATTATAAGTGTTTGGATGTGCCTTAAAAAATCTATACTAATATTTTGATGTGTAAGTAAAATATATTTTATTTATTTCAGTATTGTTTCGGTTACTCGAAATATCATCAATAGGATATTTCTTTTTCTAAAAACAGCAGATGGCGCACTTCTAAGAACCTTCTGTAGAAAGAGAAAATTTCATTACTATTTCTGAATAAATTTTGTTCTTATTATTAATGATTAATTTATTCTGAGAAAAAACAAACTTTTTCTTTTAACTCGTACTCGGGAAAATAAATTTCAGTCAAACTTTGGTGCTCATCTGCTTTCAAGAAAATAATTAATTTATAGCATATATAAAATGTAATTAAAAAATTCAATGATATAATTAAATTAGGAATGAAATATTTTGTTTAATATTAAAATCCATGTTTTAATATTAAAATCCATTTTTTAATATTAAAATAATTGAGTAATTAACAAAATATTTTGAAAAAACTCAAAAAAAGAAACAATGAATGTAAATATACTGTTTTACTTTGATAACTAATAGTTTTGTCTAATTGATAGTTTCATTGTTTAGGATTGATATGTATTTTTGTCATGCGGTTCTTTTCTAATGCATTATTTTCTCTGATAGCTTCGATAACTGTTTACTTTCACTGAAGTATAATCCAGAAGATTTAGACCAAAAGTTAAATTGTTCAAAGTTAATGAACATTAAAAACACTTTGTAAAAGTATTTTTGGAATTATATGTAAAACCTTCTTCCTTATCTTCAATTCAAGCTATGGAATAATGAGAATTTTATTAATATTCGTTTTAGCTAAAAAACCAACACCGTTAAATTATTTTGATATATTAAGTGGTATTCTGTCAACTTACTTTAAACCTATTAGATTAATTAATTTTAAGTTTTGAAAATATCTTAAAGATAAATTATAATTACTAAAATGCTCAATTGTATTTTTAATAATCGCTACAAATTAGGAAATGTGGATTTTAAGATATTTTGATCTTTATTTCAATAAATTTTTCATTGAATAAAATATTAACAAATGCTTAGAAATTATGTTATTTGATACGAATAGTTTTTTCCATAAGAACTGTAATAACTTGAAATATTTATCTCCGAATTTTGAAAATGGTTACAAGTTGCACTTTGATTCAAAACTAATTCATTTAAGAATGGTGCAATAGAGTAAAAGTGTTCTGAAATTGTGTTTTCTTGCATGATTCTTATTTGAATTTGTAATAATTTTCTAGAACTGATATTGCTATTCAAATCATCTACTTTTGTGAATGGTTTCATTGAAACGAGATAATTTATTATATTTTTGGTTATTTCAGATTATTAATAATTGACACTCAAATTAGTTAAGAGTAATTAAAAGTATTCTCCTTTGTTTTTTTATTGAATTACTGTATCAATTGAGGTTTTAAAGTACTGTTACAGCTTTTGTTTATATTGCCAAGTTGTCCCCATAATAGGGAGTTTCCAACAAAAAATGATTAAAACTGTGTTTTCAATAACTTAATAAGCATCTTCGTTACCTGTAAAATATAGCAGCAGTATGTGTTAAGACAATGCGATTTAAATAGCATTTATTTGATTTTGTTCCTGGTTATTATATCTTTCTTAGGTATTTTAAAAATTTCATTATTTACCTAGTGATATTTATCACCTGATATAATTTATTTTATATAATTTATTCTTTATTCACTAGAATGTTAACAACATTTTTTTTTCTAGTTATACATTTAATTTAATAAGTTTCTCCATTGGATACCTTACAGTTATGAGTATTCTGAGGGAAATTCGTCTCCAATTGGTATTTGGAAACCTCTCAATAAGCAAGTAATCCTGATCCTATGAAAATTCTTAAGTTCTGATCTCTATATTTTACACAATGAAACTAAAAAATAAGTAAAATTACAAATTACGTTGTTTATGTAGATTCTTAAATAATCTTCTTTAAAAAATATAATATTAAGCTCTATTTTGTAAAAAAACGATTTGAAGACAAAACAATCCTTTAGAAGAAATCAGTGGCTATTTATAATAAATTTTCAAATTACAAGAATTTTTAAAGTAGATTTATGACTTTAAAATTGTACTTTCTGCAGTTTGTTAACAAAATTTTTTTAATACTATTTATTTCTAATGAACATTCTGTTCCATCACAAATCATTCAGAATGTGAAAAAAATAAATAATATCAGAGGAAACAATTCCCTTTTAGAACTATGCAAATCAATTTTGAACTGTGAATGGCTTAAGTTTATTGTTATAAACACTTCAAACATTAAATTATTTCTGCAACCTCTTATATTATAAAAGCTAGAATTTTTTACATTCTGTACTTTTTCTCACCCCTAGATTGCGTGGTAGAATATACATCCCGAAAATACAGAGAAGCACTTATATATAAATAAAGTACAAAAAAATTCGCTATTTAAAATCGCTTACTCGCTATTTAAGCAAATCTCCTTTTTAATACATTTTAATAATATTTTCTTTCTTGATAATGGTAAAACAAGCTTATAAAATAATTCTTAAAACATTTATTCTCCAAAAAACTGTTATGGTTAGAAAAAATGCCATGTTTCATAGTTAACTCATGTTAATAAGAAAATATCCTGAATTTTTGCAACACATAGATAAAGAATAAAAATTGTATATAAGGTAAGATATATAAATTGTGTGTAACATAAAAGATAAAAATTATATGTAAGAAAAAAGATAAAAATGTTATGTATAGGTAAAATATCAATAAATATATTCAATGTGATTAAATGTAGCATGATTTTGAATTTTGTGTATTTATTATACATTTTTAAAATCAGTGATGTATAAATATTTTGGTTATTCAGTTTATCACTTATAGCTAATTATTAATTTTTAAGAATATATTTTAATATTTTGAAATGAAAATGATTAATACATAATATATGATTTAATAAAATATCATACCAATTTATTTATATCTTCTGTATCTTTACATTAAAAGGGAAAATAACTGTCATTTAGAAAAACAAAAATATACTTAGAAAACTATTTTAAAATTTCAGGGCAATATAGATTAGCTCAAAATAAACTAAGTGCCCTAGATTACAATAAGTACATTGTAACACTTACAAAAATACAGCTATTCTTATTGATATTACATTTATCATAACTACGGAGTGCCTCACAGCTCACACGTGAGCTGTATGTTACCCCTGAAACCTAAGTGACAGCCATCTGAAGACCTAATGAGGCAAATATTTATGTTCCATAAGATCGGTTGTTTGCAAAACAATCGTTGCAGCACACAAGAGAGCGCATTAACATGGTACAAGCAACATGCTCCCTGAACCATACCAGTGAATCACAATGCTTTCTTACTTATTGATCGAGATTCAGCTTGGATAGGGATTCTTGGCGTAACTCTATCTGGCAAGAGTCTAAGAATATGATATTGTCCTTCATTCACCTAGGAAAATGATCATTAAGGTAGAAGGCTTTTTAGATAATAGTAATGTTTTTCAGGTGTTATGTTGGATTTCCACCACGATAACCATGTGTATGAGAAACGCTCCCTTACTTCAATGAGGTATATACAGGAGATCTTAGATCACTAAGTTCAAATGTTAAGGAGTGCAATCGGTATACATAGGGTTCATATGGTCAATGATTACATAGAATCTGAGGATATTCGCCACATCAATTAGCCATACAGTTCTCTTGACCTTAACCTGTACAGTCTATCTGGGACGCTTTTAAGAAAATGGTGGTATCTCGCCATCCCTGTCCGAGAACATCCCGAAACTCAAAGCTGTCTTGCTGCAGCACTGCATTTTACAAATAGAGAGACTTTTCAACTACCTACTTTGTAGTATGTCGTCACGCAGTACAATCTGTCTGGCTGAGAGAGGAACACATGCCCTATATTGAAATGAAACTTATTTTGCAGTTTCATATAACACCGTGGATTTTTGAAATTGTTACATTATGAGCTTTACTAAAATTGCATAACGACTCCCTACATAAAATGATATAATGACTTCTTACATAAACTAACTTTAGATCTCTGGTAGATTTCTTTCTCTGCTATAAAGATATATTCATACTAAATTTCATTGTTCCTTATTTTTTCAAAAAATTTTATTACGGAGATTTGATAAACATCCGATGCCCTTTTAACTTCAGTTACTTGTATTTAAATGTTAAAATAAAGTGTTCGATAAAAATTAGTTCTTATGTCCTAGATGGTGGTATTTTAGGTTGCTTCAAATAACTAAGAAATTTATTTTGTATTCCGAAAACGAAATTTCAACAGCTGACTCTGATAAAATAAGCCTGTTAAAGTCAGATATATATTAGAGCATGCTCTAAAATGTACTAATTATTTAAATATATCAGTTTTACAGTACAGAAAAATTTTCAGGCCATGATTAACTTGAAACTTGATAAATGTTTCCACAATTGCATTAATTCTTCAATAGAAAGAAAACAAAGTAAAGCAAAATAATTATTATGGACAAGGAAAAACAAATGCAAATGTTTACAGTTTACTCTATAAACTAAACTTTTGGTGCTGTTCTTTTCTTTTTAAGAAGGGTATGAATTAAGTTAAATGAATGTTTCAAATATATTTTTTTTAAAATGTATAACCTATTTTCAACATTTTGTATAGCATGCTTCAATGCAAATTAATATATTGCTAAATATGGTAGATTATAAGCATATAATTTTTAGTCTAAGGTGATTATATCCTAACAAAATATATTAAAATATTTTACTGCTATATAAATATATTATATTAAACTATAATTGTTCATTTTATTTATTTGCCTCGACAAGAAACATATTTTTTTAAGAACTAAGCGGACATCTCTAATGTATTTGTTTGACGTTATTTTATTTTTACAAGATTAGAAATGTTAGAAAACAATGTTTTCTAATACGTCGAGGGAACACGTTTAAAGTGAATTTGTTTAGCTTTATAAAGAAAATCAATACATAAATCAACATTGTATTTTCCTCAGTGTGTTGATTTCATTATATTGACATATTTCTAATGCTTTTCTTTAAATTGTATATGGTGCAAAACTTCTAATTTACTTACTACACTGTAAGAGTATATAGTTATTCAACTGACATATTCTGCTTTTATTATCAATTATATATATATTGTTTTAAAACAAGTGTATTGTTCTCCTGTTTTTCAATGAAACGAATTAAATTTCAGGTCAGATAATTAAAATATAAGTATTATATTACGATCCCAATTTTAAATAATTAACACAAAACAGTACAGATTCTATTTTTTTCAATACCTTTAGCTATACAATGATCATTACTCTTAATGGAATTATTATTCCTGGAAGAATTTCTCTCGTTCTCTTTAGATATTTAATAAATTTGTTTACATCATTCAGGTTTCACGGAGCGTTGCTTATTTATTTATAATAATTTTAAAAACATGAATAACCGTGGTAAAACTAGAATATAATGTATTTTAAAATAAAGCATGATGTTTACAAAGGTTTTAAACTGTAATCTGATGCATAAATTGTAATATAAATTCCATAAGCCCTTGGAAAATATTTGTAACAATATTTTCTTTTGAAAGCTGACTATGAATTATAAAGAATTACTCTTTTTCAAAACTTTTCTCGGTAAGCTAATTAACATTTTACTCGAACTAAAATACTATGTTAATTCAAAATAATTGAGTCAGTTTCAATATGTTGAAGAATCCTGGTGAAGCTATGGTAATTACACACTTCAGTATCCTAATAAGAACCCGCAGGATAATAGATCGCTGAATGTACGCAAAATCCAAATAAAACACCTCCTACACAACATGCAACAACTGGAAAACCACTTAAATTTAAGAATGGATGTATAAAGAAGATTAAAGTATAATTTATTTTTAGAAACATTATCTGAAAATTCACGAAGGTATACGCTTATATTGAGAGTATTAACTTAAGTAATAAAATCTAAAGTACCGAAAACTGCCTTTAGTTTGAAGAGTTAAAAGGAAATTTACACTAAACAAAATTGGGTTTGATTGTACTTCATGGGTTTTAGGGTTTGTAATATATAAATAAATTTTCTAATTCACTTGACTGATAAGTCCATACAATTACTTTATTCCCTCTTTCGGGTGCAGATTACATTTATTTGATAATCTCATAAACTCGATTTCTTTTCTGTTATTAGTTTCTTTCTAAAATAGCTTTCAAATTAACATTCTGGATCAGCGAAAACAAAATTTAAAAAACGTTTAATAATTAAATTGCATCAGTAAACCAATTTTTCGTATTCTTCATTGTATGTTACAAAAATATAATGTTAAAATTGTTAAGACTTTTTTAAAGTATATGTCTTTATTTATTTTGAAAATACGAATTTTCAGAAATCAATTTAAAAATAAATATATTATAAGCATTAGAAATAAATTCTTACTTATCATTAAAGGAAAGAAAAAATGGAATACAACTTGACCATTTGGTATGTACAAAAAATCAAACATTTGCATCAAAAGCGGTGATGTTAGAGAATTTATTATTCATTTGTTATTATTAAATTTTAAAAATATAATAAAAACACTACGAAACTAAGAAACAAAAGTGCAGGCGATTTGCTCAAAATATTAACTGATGTTTATAGATATTCTAAACAAAGCATGTAACTTTATTTTTATAGTTTAGATATAGATCGCTAGTATAATGAACTATTCTTATTTCTCCAACACAAATATTGGTGTTAATAAGAGTTAAAAAATGAATTGCGTTATGTATCGTTTGCTATCGTTTGGGCAAAACAGCTCCAAAAACAGCCAAGTTAATGCAAGAAGTTTATAAAAACCATTTTTTGATAAGACTATGATTCTTAGATGGCATGAGGATTACATAAAAGGATATTTGTCTGTAGAACGGGCACCTAAGCCTGGCTGACCAGTAAGTGTGAATGATCCAAATATTAACATTGTGTAGCTAATCTTACAAGAAATATGGTTAATTCATGTGAAGAGATAGAGGCATAAAATAACATCTAAAACGTCAATATTTCGTATTCATCTCAACAATTTGTATCTTGGCCTTGTTTAATTTAGAAAAGTCTCTCTTTATATTACTAAAGAACAAATGCAAACAAAAATTCATCAGTTTTGTGAGTGGAAATTGATGTTTCAAAATGATCAAAATTTAATAAAGACTTTAATAACAAGTGATGTAACTTAGGTGCATAATTTTAATACCCTTACCAATTTTGTTACAAATGTATGGAAACAACTTGATTTTCGCCTCCAAAAAATCAACAAACTAAATTTAGTCGAAATCTTTTCTTTGATCATAAGAGTGTAGTACATCAACATATTGTGCTTCCAAAAACTACTATAAACGCTGAATATATGTTTCAGATTTGAAACTTTTGCAGCAACACATATTACGAATGAATCTTGAACTGGTCGGGAATTGGATATTTTAATATAATAATGCTCGTCCTCATGTATTGCTACTCCTATTCAGGAATATCTTAGAAAATGCTATAATAAGACAAAGGGACATCTTTTTACAGTCCAGGTCACGCATCATGCGATTCCTGGCTGTTTCCGGCATTGAAGGAGAAGCGCCGTGGCAGAAAATCTAATTCAGATTCAGACGTTATTTCTATAACTTAGAGTTCACTGAAGCAGATTCCAGAAAAAGGTTTCTCTATATAATTGTTTTGATAAGGGGGTTTGAGTGATGAAACCATTGTGTATCATCTGCGAGAAAGTATTTTGAAAAAGAATGATTTATTTTTATGCTGTAAATAAACTTCTTGTTACCTTACGAATTTACTCTCTCTCTCTCTCTCTCTCTGTATATATATATATATATATATATATATATATATATATATATATATATATATACACTCTATAACAAAAAACGCACCAAGAAGGGATCCCGTGGAGACAAAAATTGGTGAATAGGAAAATTATGTTCAAAACTAAAAATGATTAAGATTTCAGAAAAATTGAAATACTTATTTCAGAGCTACATGGTTATAAAATAACAAATTCAATAAGGGGATGACCTACCTCTAGCCTGGATACAAACCACCACATAAGTTGGCATAGAGTGATAAAGTTCCCTGATGGTATCCTGTGGTATTTTGCACCAAATTTGCTCCAATTTTTGATCTAGGTCATCAACATTCCGTTGTAAAAGCTGTGGCTTTCCCATCATTTGCAAACATGCTCAATTGGAGAGTCATCTCACTGACCAAGGAAGTGTTCGTCAAGTTGTAAGACAATTCATAGCAACATCTGTCGTATGAGGTATGACATTTGCTTGCTGAAAAATTAGGCCAGAGCACTGGAAAAGGAACGCTAGTAAAACAGGTCTCAGAATGTCATTGACACACCGTTGTGATGTAAGTGTGCCTCTAATGATGACCAAAGCTGTCCTGCTATCCAATGATATGGCACCCAAGACCATAATTCGTGGTGTAGGGCCTGTGTGGCGTGCAATATTGAAAGCAGAATCGCACTCTGTTCTCGGTGTCTCCAGACACGTTTTAGATGATCTTCAGGACACTGTTAGAAGCGAGATTCTTTGCAAAATACTATACGTACCCAGTCTGCATCGATCCAACCTGATCTTCCCAAGTACCACTTTAATCTGTCTCGACAGTGTGCAAGATTGAGTGGAATGTAGCATAGCAGTTGGTATGAGCGTATATTTTGTTCTATCAGCCGTGCTTGAATGGTCATAGTGGATATTCGAGTGCGATTCCCACGTTTGGTGACTGATAAGGATGAATGAGGTAATGTGACAGCGGATTCGACAGTAACTCTATCCTCCTGTTTTTCTGTGGCCCTAGGTCGACAGCTACTATCATGACGCTGAAATTTGTCCAGCCCTACTTGCCAGCATTTTCTAATCGCCACATCGCTTCGACCCATACGACGAACGATTCTCCGATTTCCCCAACTTGCCTCTTTCAATCCACTGATAAGACCTCATTCATACACTGACAGTTGCTCGTATTGAGCTCGAATTCGGCTGCGAGGAATTGTTCATTCGTTGAAAGGTATCTTATTTCGCAATGCTACTGAAACTTTGACCATCAGATTGACAATCTCTTCTAATATACACCTGGTGAGTGTATTTTAGATGCGCTGTAGCTCCCAGTATTCATTCTTTGCACACTATATTTTAATCATTTGCATGTTTGGTATACATGTCTTTGGCGTCTGGAGGCGTCGATGAGTGGGCTTCAGGGGCAGCACTCGTAATGGGCTCCGCCATCCCAAATGCCCTTCAGCCAAGCGTCTTCGTATTTATCGAGAAGACACAAGTGGCCTTAGTGAAGATGCTTCATGTGCCTGGATGGCGGCCGATGAAGCAGTTGACAGTACGCGTGCATTTCTTACGATGTGGTGGTCTTCTCGACGACTGGTCTGTCGAGGAGGTCCTGAGCCTGGTCCTCGTGTAATTGACATCTCTCGGATCCACTGGTCCCAACACCTTCTCACAACACAATCAGAGTGGCCTAATTGACGAGCTACTCGCCTAGCTGACCACCCTGCTTCCATTATGTCGATGATTCTCTCCTTCTTACACTGCGACAACTTCTCATAATGTCTTTTCTTCGTAAACAATTCAGCACACTCAAACAAGCTTTGGTTACCTGTTTTATACTCCATGGAGAACGACGTTAAACACCCTCTGCCGTCTATTCGTAATGCGCAATCATGCTGCATTTCTAATCGTTTGCATAACTCCTCGACATATACCTTCATGCCAAGTTTCGTTACTATCCCACAATTATTTCTTGGTGCGCTAATTTTTTTTTCCATGAGTGTACATCAGTAAGCCATTATACACCGAGGTGACTTCATTTTTACAAAGCATCAAATTTTCGCTTATTTAAAGCCTGCGACAAAATGAGATTGACTATTTTTGCTTCTACTGCCATTACATTATCAAGAGATGTTAAACCACTCTTAACTCACAAGGTTTGTTTGTGAATGATGCAGAGGAATTCAAGAATCAAATGTTTTTCGTCAGTTTGAAATAAATTTATGAAGCCATTTTTTACCCACTATACTTAGAGCATCATCAGTTGTTACTGAAACAATTTTTTCCAAATCAATTTCTTTCTCAGGAAGCAAATTTTTAACATCGTTACAAATATCGATGCCATTTGTAGTAGTTAGCAACGATAATATCGCAATTCATTCTACCTTAATGATGATTCCTACGTAATATCGAGAAAAATCAGATAAACGAGCAGATTTAGTGATGCCAGTGCTTTCGTCAAGACATAGCGATATAAAAGAAGTGGAGTTAATGCACTTTTTTTGTTAATCTGCTACATTTCCGGCCAGTTTTAAGATTCTTTCTTTTTTTGTGTTTCCAGCTGATTATCTCTGATGATCTGAATTATCTTTTCTTTATTATCGGAATTATCAAAAAATGAGGGCATGCAAGCTAACTAGGCTTCCTTCAAAAACTTTCCCTTTTGTAAAGGTTTACTATGCCTAGAAATGATATTTACAGTCAAGTAAATTTCCGATCTCGTATGACAATTTATGCCAACATATTTAATCATAAGCGTCCACTATTTATTTCTGTCTTTTATTGCACTTGCAAATAATTCCTTTTTGCTCAGGTTCGTTTTTTTTTTTGAGTAACGAATTTGTGATTTGTTTCAAAATGCCGTTTTACAGACGATGTTTTACATAAACCTGTTTCAGAACATAAAGCTCACACCGCTTATCGCCTTCAATAATCATGCCATATTTCTCAATCCACCAAATTTGAAATTCACTGATACACTTATTATCTTACACTTTTTTTTCTGAACTAGCTATATTAAATAACAGTTAAAAATCGTAAATATAACACAAATAAACTTTAAAATACAGTTGTGTCAACGAAATTGACCATAATGCTATGCGCAAATAAACTTTGTGTCATTAAAAATTGTCGTTCACGGCGTAACAACAATAAGAAACGAGCCGCTCTTCTTGCACGCCGCCCCACACCCGAATACTTTTTAGTATAGGATCACTTGCGTTTGCTCGTAATATGCTTCATAGCGAATTTTGTGATCAGTGCCCAAAATATTGTGTCATGGGCCATTGGTTCGCCATCCCAAGCCTAAGGGGATACCTTATTTCTGACTTTAACCTTTAAATGCTTTTCTTTCCTCATTTAATTGTCCCAAGTGTTTTCAAAATGGTATAAAGTTTTTCGGAGAATCAGTATTTGACTTAGTATCTAATTTGTTACTAAAATGTCCAAACTGTAAATATTCCATCTCCTTTTGTACATCTCCGAAAGTGAACAAAATACACAACATCAATCTTGCATTTATTTTTGGCTTAAGGATTATTGGTAATTGACATGCTGCTACAAAAAAGCTGTGTTCAGATATGAATTTGAACATTCCATCTAAGACAGCTTACAGCTGCCTTAAAAAACGTTGGAGAATGTTTCCAGTAATATGGCACATGAAATAATGATTGAGGCTGCCACTGACATTCACGAGAAAAAAAATTGATGAAATTGTTCAGAGCGTCGTGTCAGTCGATGGAATATGGCAGCGAAGAGGACATTTGTCTCTGAATGGATGTATTAGTGTCATATGCATAGATACTGGCAAAGTGCTCGACATTGAAAGTATGTAAAAGATGTGCAGATTTTCTCAAAGAAATCAAGAAGGTAGAATTACTTATAAGTGTGTAAAACGAGGAATCATCCGGTGCCATTCACCAATCGGTATCTATCGCATGTTTGAAAGATCAAATCATATATGAAAATTAAAACATGTGCATTTTTATGGGTATGGTTATTCAAACGGTTTTGATTCGATTAGAAATATTTATGGTGAAAATAGTGTCACAAAGTTTGAATGTATAGAGATTATTGAAGTATAGGGATGAAAGTTTTATTGGAATTTTGTGGAAATTTGTACCTAAAGAAATTTCCATTGAATTACAAACTCTACGATTAGGTGCTTACTGGGACTTAATAAAGAGTTTCAAAGTTTGATTGATGTCTTAAATGGAGCTGAAGTGCAAGTAGGAACAAATACACTGAATGGGTTTGCTGAACTTGATGAAGAGAGGATAACTGAATCAAGACTACATTCATCATGTAGCGTGAAAACTGCCTGGAAAAAAATATATCTAAAAAGAAAGAAAATGTGCCAATATGAGGTTAATGAAAGTATAACATACAAATCTGTGGATTTTAGCTTACCATATATGTAATTTTGTGTAAAGGTACAATGATTGAAACTTTAAATACGTTTTTCTCAAAACTGCTTTTTACGCATAATGTGTGCACGGTGACAAAGATAACTGAAAAAGTTATAAATATATTTATTTGAAATTTTCTGAACCATATATCTATTTTGTTTTCTAGGGAATATACTCCAGTCATTCCTCTCTCTACTTTCGCCGATGAAATTAGTGCATGTTCAAAACAATCGTTTTTATGGTGAAGTGTCGAAAGACTTAACATGTGTAACATAACTAACATACTAACATAAACAACATAATATAACATGTGCAACATAACTAACCATAAACATGTGTGTACAATTGCAAAATGATCCATCGACACAAAAGTTTTCCGAACAATTGATAGATATTAGAAACAGTAGAATAGAATAGCAACCAAATACACAATGCATTAAATTGCCAGACAATTTCTGCACTGTTGTTCAGGCAAAAAAAGAATTAATTGAGAGTATCTTCCCGGACATACAGAATAATCACTTTCATCACATCAGGCTGTTCTGGCAGCCAAAAATGCTGATGTTTGTTATTATGTAAATTCAAATTCTAATCAAAAACATCTAGAGTATTTTAGCTATTATTGCAAAATTATATTTTCTCTGACATTTTTTTCAATTTCCAGTTCTTTTCCAGAATGTAATTGTATTCTATAAGAACATAATAAGTTTTACTTTTACATAAAAATATGCTTTCAATTTTTATGTTAGATGTTGTATATTTAACGTACTATCTCAATTTACACGAACGTCTTAAAGTATCTTATTTTTCGTCATTCTTAACGTTTTCTTTGGATAAATATGTTTTTAAATGAATTTCTTGCCATTTTTCACTAGCTGTCTAAACAGTAATGTTATACGAACGTCTTCTTTTTGACCATGCTGCTTTTTCAGGAACCAAATAACTTCGGAAAAACTGTAGAATTGTTCAACTAAAATGGTTGCTTTAAATATTTTACTGGCAGTTGCTTGATCCCACAAAACTTTCGTTGATTTCCCACGAGACATGTACATTTCAACTTGCAATATCTAACTTTCATATATTTAGAAAGTCATACCTTTTGCAAACTTCCATACGTTTTCTAAGTATTTTTCATCCTCATTTTTTATGTCGTTGATTTTCGATTGAATTTCATATTATCTAAATGTGGCATTTAAATAATATTTTTAAATTCCACATTCTCTCTATAAACTTTTAGACATATCAGAATTAATTGTTGTAGCTCTAGCAAACATTATATGGCCAAAACGCAAAGGTAGATCTAAATAACAATTTATATTTTGTTCTTTGAAACAACACAATTTGTTTAGTAAGTTTTTTGAGTAAATATATCATACGTTTGGAGGATTCAGTGAAACGTTTTCTTTAAATAAACCATCCTCACCCCTGAGTCTGAATGGGTTTTTAAAATGTACCATATGGTAAACACAACGTAACAAAAACAAAAACAAATGTAATTTTTCTGTAATATATAAGGATAAAGATTATATTTTTTCTCAATAACTTTTAATGTTTAATCATGTAATGTCATAAAAAATATTTTAAGTTCAAGTCTAACAAAATTGAATAATTTTTTCTTATACCTTTGAAGTATATTGGTTTCAGCATAGTGATTTCAAGTATTAATTTGAATATTTATCAGTTGTTTTGCTTAATTTTTATTTTGTTTTGGATTCAAATTAGAATTAATGAACCTAATTTAGATAATTTATACTGTCAAAAACTGTATTATAAGATCTGAAATAAGCAAATAAATCTAGTATAGTGTATTGAACTTTTAAAATTTACTCAAATTTTCTAATCTATATATAATTAATAATACATTTTATGTATCTAAATATGAATAACAATATTTCATACACACACACTTCGTCTTTTATTGCTTAATTTAAGTAAAATTTTCAATTAATATCATACTTTTTTTTTACCTTTTCTTTAGTATGTCGGAAGTTTATAAATTTAAGCATGATTTATCTTAAAATTTGTTTGTGGAGCTTTGCTATTACTAACAATTTTGTTCCCACTTCTTTGTTTTTCAATCATAAATTATGTTCAGGAACAATCCTGAAGCAAACAACATTTCAGCTTCAAAAATTTGACTCCAAGGTAGTAATAAATAAATATAAATTCTTTGAGATTTATGACAAGCAAAACTGTGAGATTAATATTACTTGTGTTAGAATGCGTGTTTGTTTAGAAGAATATCAATCCTTTACATCCTTATCCTTACATATCAATCCTTTTACATGAACAGCCGTAAGAAAATAGAAATTATAGATTTATCAAATTACCGAATATTCATTATTAATCTAATTACAAAAATTGAGTATCAATCTAATTTCATCTTTACTAGTGATTTTCCAATTCAGAAAGGTTTTTTTTAGACTGAAATTCAAAATGAATACATATTCAATGGCCATCTGGCTTTATTTATGCTATTGAATCATGTAAGCTTGACACTCATTAAATGAAAAATAGTAAGCAGTTCAAACTTAGCAACTGCTTCTATTTAGAGCTAATAATGAATAATAACCCTTGAAGTAGATTTTTAAATAAAAATATTTAAATTAAGGTTACTATATTTCCATAAATACTCATATTTATTTGATTTTAAGTCAAGCTAGTCTTGTCTCTTTATGTAATTCGTTCATCTGAAATCAATTTCAGAGAAATGAATTGGAACACCAATGAACATCCACATCTTAACAAACATTTAAATGAGCACGCGTAATTTATGAAAATGTAGCAAATTAAATTTATAATTGTGTTCCTTAGTTCAATATCTAGATAACTGGAAAAAGTAAATATTTTAAAATACTACATTAATCAGTGATTTATTCTGAATCGTACTGTGTTTGACAATTAATTGAGTCTGATAGTCATAGACATAACTTTTAAGGATATAGAAACATACCAATGTAGGGATGCCTTTTCTTTGCATGAATATATTGCACTCTCGCGCGTACAAAAGTACATACAATTAATTTCTATTTATCTAAAATTATTACATCACTACAGAAGTTTTACTAACATAATTACAGAATATCTACTAAATAAAGAACTTGCATTAAAATTTAATTGGTTAAAAGAAACTATTGCGTATTTGTCCACAATATATATATATATATATATATATATATATATATATATATATATATA
>BMAW01043971.1:370082-386771 GCA_019974015.1 Nephila pilipes
ATATATATATATATATATATATATATATATATATATATATATATATAGCTATAGAAAAGCCATCAATATTCAAAAATTTAATATAAGATTAAATGATAATATGTAATTAAAATTTCTTTTTTATTAATTATTTTTTCACATGCATATATTTATCTCATGATGAAGCATACCATTTAATAAAACGTATTACTCTCTTAATTTTAATTACATAATATAATTTACTTTGGTTAGAAATGAACCATACTATGTGCTATTTAAAAATTTGATATAATCCCTTCCTGAAAACTAAAACAATTGAACTCTTAAGCAAATAAGGTTACATGCTAGAGAATTACCAAAACAAGTTCTATAATCCACAAATCTTATTCATTATTCACAATTAATCAAATTATCAAGTTCCTTATATTACTACTAAATTCATATTTAATAACAATGCAATATCAGGGAAACCGGTATTTCATTGGATGCAGTATTATTGTATACAAAGCTTAGAGAGTTACATAAAAATGAATGGGATGCACTATATACTTGTGCGGACATTCACGACACTTACATTCGAAATATTCTCTAATAAATTGGTTTCAATAGAGTATATCATTTCATACAAAAGAAATTTAAAAAAAAAATCAATTCATTGTAATTTTTTTAAATAATCGTACGTTTTAACCTATACATTTGTGTGGATTACAACACCTACTTTTGAAAAGTTCTCTTATAAATTGATTTGTATGGAGTATATAGTTTTATACAAAAGAAACCTAGAAATAATTAAATTCAGTGTACGTTTTTAAATAAAGTTAAATTGATACTAACAAAAGTTGGTTCTATTTAAAAATGCAAATATATCTGTACACAGACTTGTGAAAGTTTTCAGTTAATCTGAAATAGACAATATTAAGAATTATAAGGAAAGCTCGAATATGCACTCAAAACAGTCATTCTCTGTTTCGTCATTACTGCATGAAAGCATCATTTTATTTAATTTTCGATCAACACGGATTTGAATTACTACCAGGGCAAAATCGTATCCTGGGAGTACAAAAGGTGGAATGACCAAAAGAGAAAGTTGCAGCATTATCCATATATATATATATACACTGGTTATCATAAATTAAGGAAAATTCACAAAAATCGCGATAACTCAAGAAATTACACATGGAATTTTATGAAACTTACCCACAATATACAACACATAGTACGGTATTAAACAACATAAAAAGAAATTATCAGACATTAATAGTAGTATAGAAATTAGCACATGTATAAAATAAACAAATTGGAAGTATCGGTTTGCAATAGAAAAAGTACCTTTAATATGGAATATGATTGCCTCTAGAAGCAATACAGCACAAACAGCGATGTGTGATGCTTTCAATTATGCGGTCTATCAGTTCAATAGGAAGTGAGAGCCATTGCTCTTGTAAAGCAGATGCAAGCGCGGCAAGGGTCTGAGGGGGCGGATTGATGGCAGATACACGCCTCCCTAGAGCATCCCAAACGTGCTCGATAGGATTCAAGTCCGGGGATCGAGCTGGCCACTCCATGCGCGTAATTGTTTCCTGTTGAAGATAATCATCAACAATGCGAGCTCTGTGTGGTCTTGCATTATCGTCCTGTAACAAGAAGCAATCAAAAATCGCCCCGGCATATGGGCGCACATAAGCATCAAGGATGTTGTCTCGATAAACCTGAGCATTCACGGTTCCCCTTGGAAAGACATGGAGGTCTGTGCGCCCTCCTAAGGATATGCCTCCCCAAACACAGACACTGCCTCTTCCGTATGCATCTCTTTCACGGATGTTTGATGGATGATAACGGGTCCCAGGTTCTCTCCATATCAAATAACGTCTACTGTCACTTTCTAGACTAAACCTGGACTCATCCGTAAAGAGAACAGGCCTCCATTGATCTGACGTCCAGTGGACATGTTGTCGGGCCCACTGCAAACGGTCTCTCCTATGGCGTGATGTGAGCGGCACGCAAATGGCTGGTCGTCTCGCATACAGACCACCTTCGTGGAGCCTTCTGCGCACAGTTGACGTTGACACCAACCTTCCGGTGGCTGCAGCAAGAGAGGATCTAAGATGTGTCGGAGTAGCGGTTCTATTCCTGCGTGCACTTAATGTCAAATATCGGTCATCGGCACTGGTCGTAACAGTTGGCCGTCCTTGACTGAACCTCCTAGATGCCGAATCTGTGGTTTGAAATTGCCTCCAAAGTCTATGAACCACAGATGGACTCACATTTAGCCATATGGCCACTTCTGATTGACTCTGCCCTGCCTCTAGTCTCCCGATGGCTCTCCATCGTAGTTCTTCAGGCAAATGATGCCTAGAGGTCATTATTACGAATTGGCTATCTCAGATTTTCAATGTCGCAATCACAGTAAAATTTGTGTGCTTTCTCTCAAACTTGGACTTTTATGCTCCAGGCAGATGACGTAAGCCGAGTGCAGCGTCACTAATTTGCATATTGCAATTTTACTCAGCTACTCTTAGTGGACAACATATGCAAATTTTGCACGGTTTGGCTTACTTTTGAAAGAGTTATCGCTATTTTTGTGATTTTTCCTTAATTTATGATAACCAGTGTATATATATATATATATATATATATATATATATATTGATTGTCTAAGGAAATTCAGGTAGTTGAATCTAACTCATGCCACCCATTAATTGCTTGGTCATCCTAGCTCTCAGTTCAGTTTCATGCTGAAGTTGTAGTTGTAATATTATTTCTCTATAATCATTTGGAAAGTAGACTTAAACTAATAAAAGTTTTCAGGAATAGAGCTTAGCTCTGAACATGGAAATAACTTTTAATCCATAATGATGGTTAGTATATTATAAAATGGTATGAATGATTCTTGTTTATTAATCCATAATTTTGAGTATTTTAGCCATTATTTAATAACTCTGTCTTCCCATTAGGAAATTAGTTTTAATATAATTATTATTCAATCGATGACAGGTGCCATATTATAAATTGAAAATGATATATTTCTATTGTTATATTAAGTTTAAATCGAGTTAAATTCCTCGAAAAAGTATGCCTGAATTTATTTGTGCAATATTTTTGAATTTATATACCTGATGTTAATTTTGTTATATTTTAATAACCATTTTTCCATATTTTGAATAAGATTATCATTTTTTTTTTCAAATTAAAAATACCTTTTCAGGAACACAATATACTATATTCATGTAATTTTTGGGTTAAATATTATTACTTCTTTAAAAATTACCCAAAATAAATAAATTGTTTCAAGCATATTAACAATCTACGAATTTAGTAAAAAATACTTTCGATGTACCTACAAAGAATTTTACTTGTTTATAAATATTTTTAAAGTGTAAGTAAAAGACAATGGATGGGATTCAGTTCTCTAAGAGCTATATAAAAATTAGTATTGTCGTCGTATAAGAAAAACATTACAGAAAAACAACTGAGAGTAAGAAAGATGCAGGGTACAATTATAACTGTATTGGTCAGAAATACTTAATAAGAAAGTTTACCAAAAATATAATTTTAACTCTTTAGTAACAAAGTTATTTTACTCTGAAATAGATATAGTTGATATGTCTATTGGCTGCCATCTTCCCATTTCTGATTTAAAATAAGTCTGAAACAAGTATTTTAGCACGATTTAAATGTTGGTTTTCTCGACTTGCTCACTCTCAAACTTGTTTCGCTTCAATTGCTTATGGGTTTCTTTTTTTAAAAAATCTGCAGTACATTCTTACTAAGTACCGTTATATGAGTGAAGTATTCCAAATTTTATTTGTTTTGAATTCTATCATTTCGATTTTATAGTACGTTTTTTTTATGTCACTAAATGCACTTAAAATCTTCTTAAATCTAATCTCTGTCTAACATCTGTAAGTGCTTTGAAGATATATATTTTTCGATTGCTACACATGCAGAAAATAAGTGCTTGAATGATAAATTAAATGAGGATTCAGTGAACTATATTTTTATGAGATACAGCAATTACAAAAGTGCTGCATAAACTTAAACATGAAAAACACTTTCCGACACTTTCAATTTTAAACATATTCTTTTACAGTTCAGTCACAATTTTTATTTCATATTTATATACATAGATAAAAAAAAAAGAGAACTTCGTGATGAAAAACATTCTATCTGGTATTTAATTTTAAGCTCTTTCTCTTAAGTACTTTCACATGTATTTAATTACGTTATATTTTAAAGATGGTCAAACTCAGGTTAGATAGTAAATTGTTGTTATAAATTACTCCACGTATATGTTAAAACGGTTTCATTTTAAAATTGTAACTTACAAGAACGATTTGTTACGGCCCTTGTTTTGCCTCAAATAGAGTTTTCTTCTGGTGATAGTTTTTAAACAATTTATCCAATTATGAAAAAGAAAAATTATGATTCCGGTAAGTGTTTGTAAAATACTTTACTTGCTTTTCGCATACCTTTGGTGCTATTTTTAGGTTTTGGTATATTTCTAGACTTTAAATCTTCCAAAAATAATCCTGTAAGTGTTCAATATTTAAGGTGATTAAAATCAAATTACATAAGATATTTTATTTATCTAAATTACATATAGATGCTTCAATTAAATAAATACTAATAAATTACATATAATGCATCAGTTAATGCAAACTCTCCTTCACTTGCAATTTCAACTAGAGAAGCATTATTTACTAGTCTGGAGATTGTTTAGAATTTTGAGCACAGTTTGACTGCAACAGTCAAGATCTCGCAAAATTTCTTCCTACTCCATTATGAAATTAAAACCGCTATGTGCAGTCTAGATACAGGAATAAAAACCTGGATTTCAGAGACCTCATCAGACTTCCTTTTTTTGTATTTTGCCGATTGTACTTAATTTAACATTTCGTTTTTTTAATATTATCTTACATTGATCCCCAAGAAAGCCAATTATCTAATTTCTTATGTAGATTTAGTTAGTATAAATGTTCAGTTTTGAAGAACTTTTTTTTTATTTCATTCTTACTTTCATTGCTCGTTTAGTACGATTATGTCACTGTACTACAATTTTACCTCTTGCATCAAGCTCACATTCCCATTTTGAAGTTAGATTTTACAAATACGTTAGGAAGGGTATGAAATGTATTTTCTAAGATACAATGATAACGAGTGCTTAAAATCTTGCATTTGTATCATTAATACGATAAATTATTGTTCTTCATTATAAATCTAAGTAGTGATGCTCCAAGGATAGACTTATGTATATTTATCAGTATCTCAATATTTTAACCATTCAGCTGGAACCCGTTTGTGGGAGATAAACTAGATATCAGTTTCGTTTTATATCCTCATACCAGATAATACTAAGAGCTCCTTTCTTTGTCTATTCACCCCACTCTTTTTGACCTAATTTCAGTCATTGTTTAGAATTTGAGTCGTTAATAGGATTCTGTAAATTTCCGTTTTGTTCCGATCTTTTTTTTCTTTAGCTATGTTAGGTAAAAATGAAATTTTCAGCATGAAAATCCTAATGACCTTGACACTATAAGAAACATGCTTTTATGTGGCAGTGATGAAGTTGGGGACATAATTTTATATGAAAGTGACACAGATGGAAAAGAGCACATTTCAGAAAGACAAGATTATTCGGAATCAGAATTGAGTGTAGTAATTCAAAAGGTAAAGATAATGACGATAGATCCACAGATGGTTATAACTCTAAGCCTACATTGCCCACCTTAAGAAAAACGGAAACTTCATCGAATCATGGAAAAGGCAGAAAAACCTATTCAAGGAAACTAAACGAGCAGCTTGCAAAATATATATTTACATGTTCCTGCAGTTATCGTTCGATCCAAAGATTTAACAGATATTTTGTATATATGAAAATGTCACATCATTGATCGCATAACCGAAAGAATAGTTGAAGTGACTAATAAGTATATATGTTCCGTGAAGCCTAATTACTCTTGTTCAAGGAATCCAGAGATACGGATGGAGCAGTAGTAGAAGCTCTTTTGGGCTTGCTTTACTTAGTTGATGCTTGCCATGGAAACAGAGTTAATCTTGAAGAATTGTGGAAAATGGACGATTTTAAAGTAATAATGAGTTTAAAAAGATTTTTATTTTTATTGAAAGCTTTACACTTTGATGACAGAAGTACAAGAACAAACCAAAGAAAAATTGACCGGTTATAGAAAATAAAAAGCAATTTGAGATATTTGTTAATAATTGTCAGAAGTGCTCTTCTTTCGAAGAGAATGTTACAATCTACAAGAAATTGGAAGAGATTCATGGAAGATGCTGTTTTATATAATACATCACTAAAACTCCAAATATATACTACATAAAAAATGTTCGCCATGGTAGATGTAAACCCTGCCAAAGGGACAAAAGCTCTATAATCATAAGATACAAATGTAAAATTTGTGAAAAATTTATATGTCTTAAACACTCTAAATATATTTGCTCGGACTGCATCGCTGTAATGATATAACAATGAAACTGATTTTTCTTCCTTTTTATCTAAGTAAATTATGATTCATTTATTTTTAAATTTCTTTTATCTTTAAGCTTTTATGTAAGAAATAAAAATACTTCTATTGAAATATCACCAATTTCATTTGTTTTCTTTTCAAGCTAGTTCAATTACATTTGGTTATTTTATAATGCTTATATGTTTAATTTTTACATTTTTGCTATAATTCTAAAGTAAATACCATTTAATTAAAATGTACTTAAAAAAGCTTAAGTAATTACAACCAAATAACAATATTCACACTCTTAAATACAGTAGCGTATCTAGAGAATACGTGTTACATTTCACGATAGTATTGAGGGCACGCCTGCTGGAAGATTAATTCACAACTTCATTTTATTTCAATATTTTTACTTCAATGAATTCTCTGTCAATTAGTATTTTTTTTTATTTTTTTATATTGCTCAGTCTGAAAGCTTAAGATATCGTCACAATGTTTCAGTAAATAATAACCATAAGCATGTTCTGATACATTTTTGTAACGTAAATGTTTTGTATTTTATAATATAAACGAGGATATGGAAAGTATCTCTTAATAAACGCAGACATATTCGATGGTCTTTGAAGAAAAAATGTTTTAAAATACATGTTTTAAGGAAATCATCCTTGCTCAAAAATATGCATGCTGGTTTTAATTAAAGTTACTCTATTAAGATTCATATTTACTCTTCTTCCGTAGGTGGTTGTTGATGAAAGTTAGTATATACATTTCATGCACCATGGGAAAAAGAAATCTGTATGATATAACTTTTAAAGTTTCAACAGATATATGGAGATTTTCATGCACGAGAAATGGCATGATGCCAATTTCAAACTACGTAAAACATCAGTAATAATTGGCGTAAGGTTTATTGCAGCATGTCACTAAAGAATAAAGAACGAGCAAAATTGGTGAAGGTGCTTTGTCAAAATGGCAGTATTTTGTCACATACATTGGGAGCATATTGATTATTGTAAAGCATAAGAAACTGGACTATGTCAAAGCACGCTTTAAAACAAGATTACTTATTTCGAAGGCACTAGGGAGGTTGATCTGCTGAAAGGAAGATGAAGGAAATTACTTTCAAATGAAACTGTGGATAAAATTGTAATTGTAGAGTTTGAAATAGAGTCATGTTCATATGTTAAGATAAGTTCTCGTACGGAGTTACGTTACTGATTGTCTCGTGATCTACTTTACAAAAGGTTCTTTGATCCATTGTAAAGTGGTATCCATTCAAATTCCACCTAATGCAAGCTTTAATTTTTGGTGAAGTTCCGAGAAAATACACTCGGTTTCTGGAATATTTTGGATATAGCCATGAATTGTTAATGTAAGGCTTGGAAGTATTTTGTGACTGAACGCATCACATGTAACCTACACGAAGTTATGGATATTCAGATAGTGTAGTGCAAGTCCTAATTATCTGCATCAGCATTTTTTGCATTCTCATTAAAATAATGAATAGTGTAGATTTATTGCTGATTTAAAGTTTTATACCTTTATTCATCGTGATTCTCTAAGGTGTTCAATTACGGTACCCGTTACTACAATCTTCGTCAAAGTCACGGTATTTCTGTATATTAAGAATGAGAGTGTTAGAGGTCATTATCATCATGCAAAATGATGAACAAACTCACTTTGATCGACCAGTAACAAAACTACTTCGTGTCTACTTCTGAAATGATTGGAAAACTTTGAACATCCTGTCATCCTCGTTCTAAGGAATTGAATACTTATAACCTCTGGTTGTAAGGATTCATGAAAAATAATGTCTAATGGGAAAGCATACGGATTCTGCTTGAAATAAAAGCAACCATAATACGTCATTTTGCCGCAATCAATCAAGAGACTCTTCCTGATACTAAGTTGAACGCAATATAATAAGCTTTAAACATGTTCCTGACGCAACTGGAATACGTACAGAACATAGGTTATAATTAAATGCTTTAGCTTCGGCAATTTTTGTCTTTTATTCTTCTTGCACCCTTTTCTCATAGCCGGTTGAAATTTATACTTTTTTATTGCATATTTGTTTTCTCTAAGTCTACTTTTTATACAAACACTAAACTTTATTGACATTTTTTTTCATAGAACAGACTATACGTATGTCTAAATAAGGTAATAAATTATGATCATCTCTTAATAAAATTATTATGTGAATTTTTAAGAAAGTATTTTTCAGTTTATCGCGAATCATTTGCAAAGATGGTAGTTTGGCTCTTTAACATTTTAATTACGAAACATGATGAATCCTACAAAAATATAGTTTATTGAAATAAAAATTATTTGTTCCTTATTTTATAAAAAAAATTAATATTGGTTGCTAAAAGTAAATTCTCAATTACTGTAATCAGCCCTAAAAGCTGTTGCGCTCTTTAAAATTAATAAATACTATGTTCACTTATTTTGTTTGAATGAAAATTCACTTCTTTTGTTTACAAAAAACTTCGCTTCTTTGTTCACAAAATAAAAATAGACGATTTAGTTTGACTGTGTAGTTGAGTCTTTGCAACTAATTTAGGTGCTCTTGCTTGTAAATTGAAATAATTTAATGTCTTAAAAATTTTCCTTTTGACAACCATTCCTCAACTTATCTTATGTTTATACTACAAGTAGTACTGGCATCCTTCAATGAACATTCAAAGGTATTGATTTCACTTATTTATGTCGAAATTTGTTGAACATATGAAATGCAGTAACTACCTAGATAATTCTTTGAATGTAATTTTTGTTCTTTTATTCGGATAGGAACACCTTTAAATAATGAACATGTTAATTAAAGTTGAAAAAAAATTACTTATGTCTGTTTGCTACCAAGCCATCTATATATTTCTCATTTTCGAAAGAATCCGAAATTCAAAAATCAGAAATAAATTCCAAAAGTATATTTCTTTTATTTCGTAAAATGATTCGAACATATTTTTTCTTCACAAATTAATTCGAGTCTTACAGAAACTCACAAGGAATATTTCAAATTCAAATAAAAAAAATGTGAATAAAACAATCCAATGTATAAAAGGATGAGAATAAACTCCCTAAAATCTCGTGATGATTGGTATGAAAAAATAAATATTAATGATTGTGACAAGATGAGCTTTAGAAGATCGATACAAAGCTTCATCAAAACTTTATTCATGAAATAATGACTTTTTCAATCTTTTCTAAGGCTACTTTTTGGAATTGGAAATATAAGATATATGTTGATGTCTAGACATTTTCCAGACATTTAATACAATAGAACTCTATCATCACCAATTTGTTTTAAAAGAGAACGTGAAATTGGAGATGGAAACAGTATTGGTTTGAACAAGAATTTTTTCCTCACTTTCGGCATAAGAATAAATTGTTGAAAATAAAAAGATGTTTTCTTTTTTTAAAAAGAAATACTTAAAAATATAATGGAGTTTTCTGAACAACATAGGAAAAATATAAACTTCAAAATGCAATATAAAAAGTATTTTAAAATCATTTAAATAAAAGGAAACTAAAGGAAGTAATTCCATCAGTAACATAAGTACAGTTAATCGAAAGGATTAAGTATTTCTAGATCAAAATTATTTATACACATAAATTAAATATGTATTACTTAGAATTCTGTATGAGTTTACTTAATATCGAATTTATAGTAAAAGTATAATTTATCTATGTATTTTTAATGAGGCATGAAGTCTTACGTTTCCTTAAAAGAAAATGATAACGTGATTCGAATTTTCAAGTAGTTACTTTGACTTCAAATTAATTGTTATATCATTTACTGATTTAAATAACTGTAATACCCTTAAGTAAAATTCAGTGCTATTTTGCAATATCTTATTTGTAGTGATTCCTAAAAATTCTACGTTTCAATATCTAATATTTCTAAGTTGTAATTATTTTTGAAAGGCCTAGCAGAGCTTCTATTTTCGAATATATAGCTATCTCATAAAATATACCCTCCCCTATCGTATTTTATAAATTAGTTCTAAAATATAAATTTTAAAGACAAATGTAAATGAATTACTTTTGAGCTACATAAAAATGTAATGATTTAAATAACTAAATAACTACATTTTTTATAATACCTTTTTTATACGTTTCCACATGAATTGTGAGTAATTAGAATTGCGTATTATTAAAAATACATAAAATATTATTTGTTTGTACCAAAATAAGAATTTTGAAAACAAATAACATCTTGATATATTGAAAGAGATCTGAATATCATAATCTAAAACACCAGCATTCTCATTTTCTTTATTTTTCTTTATTTTTTTCATTTAAAAATGGAAAAAAAAATTAATCTTAAGTGTTAGAAATTTTTATTCAAGAAATAATTTCACTTACGCCATTCTTTTAAAACATGTTCGTAAAATAACATTTTTCTGAATATAAAAAAATTACAATTGTTTCTAGACATTGTTGAATAATCATGTAGTTATCGGATTGCGAAGATGTTTTTATAAATATTTGTAATGAAATTATCTGCCTAATTTCAATTTTTTTTTTCTATTCACTCTTTGTTTCACGAGGTTGTGTGAAATTCTGCAGAATATAAGCGTTAATTGAACATTTGAAGTTTTCATTAGTCTCGCGTTATGCATTTAGTACTTTCAAAATCGTACACACACCCTTGTTTTGATTCCAAGTGTGACGGTAGTAAGAAACAATTAATGAATTGCCATCAGAAGCTTAGAAATATGTATTTTCATAAATATGATTAGTCATAAAGAATTGTTTTTCTGCTTAAATTGGTTTTAACAAAACTAATTAACACAAATAAAGAAATATTTTAAGAAATTTAAAAATTTAAAAATATTATTTTTCTTAGAAATTCAAACATTTATATATATATATATATATATATATATATATATACTATTTTCATACATTTGCACTTGATAAATCAATGACAATTTTGAATATTGTATACATACTCAAGTGTTTAAAAGCAAATATATTTACACATTCACTCTATTTTTTTCAAAATGTATGGAATGTAACTTGATAATTATACTACATAATTATTACACAAATATTCAAAGTCGTATATTAAGGGTATACTTACGTACCTGGAAAGAGTGTCTAAGGAGGGTATGTGCAATTATTAAGAGTTGTGACTCACAACTTGTGAGTAATTTGTATACTCGTTCTACTCCATACATTCGCCAGATTCCTCGTAAATTCAGGCTTGAATTTTCAACGTAACATTTTGAAAGTGATCTCACAACCGTATGTATGACGGAAGGAGATGGAGAACTGGTGGAAGATTTTTTTCTGGACAATTGTAAGCGCAATTCCCTACAAATCTCAATATAGTACTCAGTGTCACCTGTAATTTATGAAAACAGTTTTAGAATAATGGATCTGTATAGGAAAGGTCTGGAAAAAATTGATCAACATCCGCAACGACCAATGAGGTTCGTTCTTCGACACTTTCTGCGCAGCGACACACGGCTGCTACAGATTCTAAGACCTTACATGACCAGTAAGCTGCTCCTGAAACCCAAGTCTTACTCAGTACAGTTATCTGAAAGCTTTATGAGAAAAAGTTCTTTGTCATTTGACCCGATTTTTGTGTCCCACTCATCCACTTTTCCAAAAAAGTAGAGAAGTGTACTGCTGGAAGTTGCTTCAAAAATCTTTGCAATGGTGAAATAACTTCTGAATCTGTATTAAATTTTCAGCTAGGTGGTTCTTCTTCAACATTGAAAATAACCCTAAATCGCATTGTGCAAGAACTGGATTATAAGAGAGATATGACAAGGTTTTAATATTGGATTTATTAAGATATTGCTGAACAAAGTTAGTGATATGTGGATAAGCATTATTGTGATTTAATGTAGATTTCCCCACCAGTTCATGGCGCCTTCTCGATATGAGTTGTCAGAAAATTAAAATATATTAAATTACAGAAAAAAAGAGACTATATAAGTGTTTATATAAAATTTCCGTATTTTTAAAATTGTTCCCATATTGAACTTGAATTAAGTTATTAAATGTGCTCAATGAAACATATTTTTATATCAATATTGATTCTGGATGTTTTAAGACTATCTTTTCAGTTACTTCATAGCTCCAACATAATCCCCTAGTGATGAACTTTTGGAACTTTTTCGAGGAATACTTCGTTATGCACTTGAATAAAATGATAAGAAAAATACTTCCGATATATTTATTTGATACTTACTAATTAAAGGTTTATCTAAACTATATTCAGAAGTAAATCGTGAATCATTTCACCAAAAAGATAACTTTGACATGCGAAACATGTCAAAAAGACTAGGAGAGTAAAACCCTTGCTTTTCTTCTTGAAGTACATGCTCCATAGACAGCTTTTCGATAGCTGTGGAATATATACTGCAATAAATTGGGCACTGGAAATAATACTAAGCATTTCTTCCGTTAAGTTTTCTTTAAGTGCTGCATCACAATGAATCTTTTTTATGACATTCAAAACGACTTAATTTTAAAACCTTTTTCTTCCGTCTATGATATGCTGTTGAACAATGTAATGGAAAATAATGTATTGAAAAGCAATTACTCATAGAATTTATGCATACATATGCACAGATTATTAAAATTAGATGATGAATGTATGGGGCAATGCCATATTACTTACTGGTAATATTGGATCATATAAATGTTTCGTTAGTGTATATCACTTCAAATGCTTACACAATCACTAATCGATAAAGTTACATTTGACATTCTTCAGAATTTTCTAAAGCATTTTTCTGTTAAAAGTGACAACTCTATGATTAATAATGCATGTATAGTGTTTCCTATCTTCACAAGAAACTTGGAGTTAGTTTTTTTTATTTATTCGAAATATTTTCAGTTATTTGTTGTGTACACTTCTATCCACAGACTCTGTGGCAGAATCATAATTTCGCTTCTATTAAGAAATAATTAATTTACTCAGAACATTAATATCTATCAGAACATAATTTTTGCAGCCCATAAACATCAGTATTCATTATACAATCATCAATTGTCCCATCGGTACTGAAATAGCTTAACAAAAAATAACTTATGTTCACAAATGCCGGAGTTATATTGTCGAATTTCAATACGGTTAAATTAATTTTAATATAAAAATAAACAATTATGGGTTTAATTTCACTACCAATGTCAATCAATCTATTAATTTTCAACATATAATTTAAACGATATTTCCCCCTTTTCTTACAATTAATTTAAAATTTTATTACTTAAGTACTATTAAGTAATTCTAATAGTATTTGGGAAATTGAAGTACTTTTTTCATTATTAAATGTAGTTTCAGTGATGTTATTTTGCATTAAAAACTTAATAGATTGAAGTTCATCCTATAAGCATTAGAGCTCCATAAGAAATTAACACTAAATTCGAAAATTTATTTTTCATTAGAAGATAAAATCTATATAAATAATTTGTTCAAGCAGTGTTAATATTTGATGTGTAAAAAGTGTCTGTAAATTATTTTAATAAATGTACAGTTTAATAACTTTAAAATTGTTCTCGGTGATAACAAATGGTTTTCAACATATAACGAAATGAATCAAAGTTTTATTTCTTTACCCATAAATGACAATGTTTGAGTTCCTACTGGTACGGACAATTTCTAATCGGAAAACAATTTCTCGGCAATGTAAACTTCATCATCTCCACTGTTGTAAAGAATAAGATGTACTGAATCAAGGTTACTGACCGATGCGACTTGAAGACACGTATTCTCAATGCACTTGAACATTCTACTGTGGAAGTGCTAGAGTTTACATGAAGATAAATTGATATCGATTGGAAGTCGTCCCTTACTCTAGGGGGGGAGGGAACACATCGTCATGTATGATTGAAGAAATAAAACTTTACGAGTAATCTGGACACGCTTTGCTAGCCGTTTGTTATAATCAAATATGGTTTTAAAGTTACTAATACCTGAATTTGTAAATGTAATTCATATTCATCATATACATTTAATGATATTACAGCAAGATAAACAAGAAAGTTTAAATTTCAGATAAATTTCAGAAGAAATTATAAATAATCAATTAATACATTCCTCTGTTTGAAATTTAGAACAGAAGTTTCTTACGAGAATAAAGTATTTTAAGAATTTTAATACAATCTACAACAAATAAAATTACTTAATTATTCAAAGTTTTTTTCAAAGCTCAATGTATTATTATGTGAGATAACAGCTATAATTCACATACATTTGCTTATAAATTTTTGATATTAAAATACGTTATGAGCATCTTATGTTATCAGAAATCATATCGGATTAAGCATTCCAATTTTTAAACAAATTTTAATTTGCTCGATTTGAAATCAAAATAATTCTAAGTTTTTGAAATCTGTTTTTTTTTTTTGGTATTTAGATTTAATTTAAAGCAATTCCTGTTAAGTGTACTTTCTAAGTTGAGAAATTCACTAAACACTTAAGTTTCACAATCAGAATATGAATATAATAATTCATTAATAATAAAAACTAATTCTCATGCAGCGGCTTACATAATGTTCCTATGTAGCTGGTTACATAAGCAATCCACATATAACACATAATATTCATTTTCAAATTCTAAATTAAGGTAGGACTAAAATTAAAGTTTTTTTGTATAAGCAAATTTCAATTCAAATGTCAAGGTACCTTGGATTATAGCCTTAGGTATTGGTAGTTTTAGTTAATGACGAGTTGCTGTTTGAAAAAACATTTTGAGATTAAAACAAAAGTGGTGGCTTACGACAGCATTTGTTGGTGAATTTCAATTAAAAAAAATAGTCCTAGTCTTTTTGAAAATACTCGATTTTAGGTCAAACAGTCCAATAGTTTTTTCTGAAACCTACACTTAAATTTCGAAAAATGTTCATTCGTACTTCCTTTATACTTCATTTTTTTGAACTAAACGGTGCATTTTTTTACTGTGAAATCGTGCCTTTGAGACCAATATTTTTCGTTATCAATGATAATCCTGGAACTTATTACCACGTAGTTATCTAAGATATCATTTTACGACATATTAGGAAAAATACGCTTTTATGCTAATTTTGCAACCTTCATATACATTGAGTTCGAAACTATAGGATAGGAAATTGTTTGCAAAGCATTTTATGCTTTTGGTTTCATTTTACCACTCTAAAAGCTGTGTAGAAAATTTATGTATTAAATAAAATTAAAATTTTAATACTTACTATGCTGATGCTTAAAATTCAAATTGAATTCAAATAATTTAATTTTAATTTAAACTAGGTTTGCTAGCAAATTCTCTTGATACGGCTATATGAATGAAATATGAATTCTATTCATTATTGAAGTTTATTGTTACAGACCCGAAGGGAATTACTTTCTTGAATTCTTATTTAGGTAGAACTGCCTCGGATTAAACCAGGAAGGCAATATTTAGAATTTTATGGTTACAAAGGCTTATTGTTATAAATTATTAAAATTATTATAAAGCTCTCAAATTCGAAGTCGTTTTATATTTTGATTTTCTTAAATTTCTGTTCTAGAACATGTTTATTCATGTAATCACTTAGTACTCCGTCTTTAAATTATATGAGATATACTTTGATGAAGTAAACAATTGCACAGGGCCAATAAATACTAAATTAAAAACACCTTTTTTTAATTTGAAATTTTATCGTGCAGTTGAAGTCAAATTAATAATTTAATAGTTTATTAATTTAAAATTTAGACTAATTAATATCTGAATATAGCATGTTTCCTAAGAAATGCGTTATGTATGCAGCTTTTTGCGTAATAAAGCATTTTTACATATTTCAATCCAAGCAATTGCACATAAGGCAGATATAACACATTCAACACTTAGTGGGCCATGCAAGATATACAAATGTACTCCCGTGTTCTTTATATATATATTGGTACTTAACCCTTAGTGCTTAAGAATTGATGAAGATGGATATTAATCTCCGTGGTGTTCGAAAAGTATAAACCTTTTGCTGAAAATTGCTTATTTTTGTTGATATGAACAAAATAAATTTCTTTTAAAAACAAAAGTAATTAAAGGTATTTTTTCCATTCTGTATTTTTCATACTCCTCTGAAAAATGAAACTTAAATCTAAATCATTAGTGAAAATATATATTCATTTAATATACTGACTTGCTTAACGATTGATTAATCGATATAACAAAAAAAAGCTGAAGAAAACAGAATCGGTTAGAGCAACTTTGATTGCTCGACATCTATAAAATACCAAAAGAAGCCATTTATCATTCGTTGA
>BMAW01043971.1:386993-406967 GCA_019974015.1 Nephila pilipes
CGAAAGCAATCAATCTCAATTGAAAAAGTCCCCAAGGTTAGTGAAGAGAAACCGCGAATAGCCCAATGTCACAAAGTGAGATAGGTAAATCTATAATCATTGACTTACACACACCGATTAAACACCATTCGAATGTGTGAAACAGTTTAACATGCATTATTTCCATTTTTTTTAAACTTTGGGTTTTGTATCATTAAGCTTTGTGTTAATTTGTTAGATGCTTAATTAGTTTTCTTTCAATATTTCGGTTCTCAGGTTTTTGAATTTTAGATTCTTTTTTATTACTTAAACAAAATCTTGTTTGATTCGCATAAATATTAAACTTGATTTTTGGTTATTTCCTTGAAAATTATTTTTTTTCCTCAGTAGCTGTTATAGTTTTAATAACCTGAAAAAGATTTTATTGACTACATGCATTATATATATGTGCATATGTAAGGACTCAACTTAACTTTGTAATGAACTCACTTAAACTAATTCATTTTCTAATTTTTCTCACTTTATAATTCATTATTAAAAAAAGTATTAAAAATTACTAAAAAAGTAAAAAAAAATTATATTTCCTTTTTAATAAAGAAGTTATTCTTATATGCTCAATCAATTCCAAATTACCTATTCATTTGTACGATCACTCTCATTCAATGTATTGAATCTACTTTCCCAGTCATAAACCTGTCGTAAATAATCCCTACCAAACTGATACGCGTCTTTAATACCTCTCAGAGTCTCTTCATCTTATACTGCGTGAATTACCACGTGATTTGGAGAAATGCCTATCTATGAAATCGAATGTAAGGTACAAATGCTATCTTCAGCTTTAATCTTAGAGACTAAGATTACAGCTGAATTTAGCTTGAAGAGAAGAAGCTTGTACTGACCATTTTAATACTGCCTATTTATTACCTCTCTTTTTAATATCGGTATGTATAAAAAAATTTAATTGATCAAAGGTACCATTTTACAACCCGTAATGAAACATATATTTACTCCTCAATTAAGGATCAGGACACACACATATATTGTTATATACTGTAGAGTCCATGTTATTTAGGTGCTAGACACATAATTTAGAAATTGGCATCGTACACTACGAGTAATTGTCTAAGAATTGAATATTATCAATGTGTTTTGACTTTATTTTGGAAAAAACACTTCTCGAAGAAATTGACAAATTAACAAATTGAAAGCGGAAAACATGTATTGTTTGCACATTATAGTTATTTCATGTTTCGTTAGGAGGCACAGTATCTTAAAAAACCAATATACTGATAAAAATGTATATTACCTCTTTTCAATTGTATGACATTTCTTAATAATTAAAAAAATTAAAATTGCAAATGTAAAATTATTAAAATTCCATTTATCTAATTACAGCATTTAGTCTTTTGAAATTCTTTAACATAGTGTGAAAATATTTCATTTACCTACAAAACTAGTAACTGTTTTGTCACAGCTTTACATTTTTTTGTAATTTTCACTTATTTGAAATACTAGAAATATATTTTTTTTTGTATTTAATATAAAGTTTTGAAATTTCTTCGGCGTGATTTGTATGAAATGATTGGTAATTCTGAGCATAGAATAAGGTTTTTAGATCCATATTTTTTTTAAAAAAATCTTTAGACTATCATATTATATCCTAGTAAAGAAATCGCAAAACCAGAAGTAAAACTCTTAAAATCAACATACATGTGGGGTTATAAATAATTTCTGTAAAATTCAAGGACATAATTGTTTCAAATATTAACATTATAATGATAGCAGAAATTTTAAAATATTTAAATTTTTAAAAGTTTACAATTTTAAATAATTGTATCAAAATGAAGTCTTTTCTCCTGAAAGCATATTTTTGTTTGTTCAAAAATGGTGAATATGTTAATATTCACCATTTTTGAGGAATATTAACTTATTCTTATTATCTTCAAAATGTATAATAAATGTTTTATCGTCAATTATTTTGTCCATTGTCTTTTCAAAATTAGTAAAATATGTTTTCTTTAGAAAGTATTACGTTCTCTTAGGAACAATAAACAATGGACTAATTGTTTTAATATAATTTCACTAGTTATAATAGTTATTAAATATATTTACAATACTGAAAGAAATAAAGAAATAATCTATAAGGTGTTGAATCTTCGCTTAGACCTATTTATAATAAATCTCAAATATTCAGTTTGGTCGTTCTCTTTTTAAAACTACTCTGCCCTGCTTTCCGCCAAATATGGTCCTTTTGCTGGAAATAAGGGACACGCACTTCTGAGTTTAGAAGTACTACGGAAAAAGAAAAAAAAAGAAATGCTTCCCTGAGGACATTGAAAACTCCTATAGCTTTCCACGAGGTAAGCTCCGGTTACTTTACGGTAGGCAAGCATTTTAACAGTAATGCGAAAAGGAAGGAAGAGAATGTAATTCCTTCTCAGGAGACATCTACTGATACACTTTAGTGAAATAAGCTTAGAGATATTCTCTTGTTTAAATGGGAAGCACAGCCGATCTTAAAAGATAACAATACAAACATATAATCCTCAGACGAATAAAAAGGATCTAGAATATGCAAAAAACAATAAATTTGGTTCTATCGTTGAATTATACATTCTAAAAGTATTATATATGAAAGCTAAGGATGTTATAGATAGAGTTGCATGTCATTACATAATACAAATTTAATGTAATTAATCGTAATTTGAATTTTTGTTTATGCTGTGAAAGGAAATTCTGAATACATCACACTACAAATGTTTCAGGTCTGGTAGGTTGGTTATTATTTATGGCGTTCTATCCTCTTTGGATATATTGTGCTAAAGGTAAGAAATGGCTTCAGGAGTTAATAAGTTACATTATGGCATGGTGAAAAAAGAAGACAGCGTTCGTAAATAATCACTATTTTGCTGTGCTAAATGGTTATTTTTATCTTTTTGAAATTCATATTTTAGCAAACAATGTCGCATACTTATGTCTAGGCAGAAATTTTGTGTTATTTAAACTGTGGTAAATATTACATTAGACAACATAAGAAAACAATTCAGTGTTTCAGAAAACAAATCATAATTTAATAGAAATAGTTATACACTTATTCTCCAAACTCCACCAAATGTCATTTATTTGAGAATTTTAGATCAGATTTTTCTAGCTTTTCTGAAACACATGTAATGAAACCCTATCCTATGTAGACTTACAAATAAGCTCTAGGGCTTTAAACACTACTTGGTCTCAAAGGAGTAAAATTGTTAAAGCAAAAATTTAAGATTTTCCATACAGAGTTCTATATTTATTTTATCGTAATAAACACTTGAACATTATACGAAATATTTTAGAATATGAGGTATATTGCAAGAAAATGAAATTTTACTATTTTTTTAGGCTATTCCTCATAAACGAGGTAAGAAAATGAAATTAAGAAATGAATTTAATACATACTTCAAAAATCCAGATGAAATCTAATTTAAATAATTTGCATTTAAATAATTAATCTTTGGAGTTTCATATATCAAAAAACACCAAATATGATAAGAGAGTGATTGAATTCCCATTTCACAGAATTATTTATTTCTTAACACTAGAAAGAGAATAACCAATGTTTGTAATCTGTGAAGCAAGACGTGAGTCTTTGTTCGTTTTACAGTTGTATTTCAAAATTATGCTCTCTGTTTTCTGACTTTTCTTAAAAAAATCAGAATAATATCTTAAAACGAATTTAGTTCAATTTAAGGAATACTGTTTTATTTATATGTCTATATACCTTGAACTATCACGGGGGGCATAGCTGACCCAGACAATATACTACCCTTTTCTTTTATTTCGACCAGGATTTCAAATCTACATTTTTCAGTTACAAATGAATTGTCTAAGGAGATGTATTGCACCTGCTTTTTACAAAAAGGTTGTGATGTTGGGCGATTCATTATTTTCTCTTCACTAACCTTGGGGACTTTAATTGAGAATGTTTGCAAGAAATATTAATTTCTTCCCAACCAAAATGAAACTTGATTATGCAAATTATATGCAGGTAGAAATAAAGTTAAACGAGATAGATATGACGGTAAATAATCAAAAGGAAGTTTAGTAGATATAGGCAGAGAGGGAGACTAGAGCTGAGCTCATCCTTACTAGCAATAAATGGTATCAAGTGTTGTTATGGGTGATAGCGGTCACAGAGGGTTCAAGAAATCAAGTCAGCTTCAACTGGGGAGGTTTTGGTAAGAGTGTATTAATTCCATAGTAATCGTATAGACGAATAAATCCAAGGGGTCACCAAGGAATGCAAAATCACTTTAACGCTATATTACAAAGCTTACAAATAAATAGTTGTAAGAGACTGTATAGTGTGTCCTTTTGAAGATTATTGACCTTTAGATTTAGTTGTATTTGTCTGAGTTATTGCACAAGAGTTGGGTAGGAGAAGTGATTCGCCACTGGGTGAGAATGAGAAAATGGTGTTCCCACACATCTGGCTGGTTCTTGTTAATCGGATGTGTGAACTATTATCAGTGGAAGCTATTGTATCTATGTATTCGAATATTCAATATTCTATATCTGTGTATTCGAATGTTCTTATCTCTGTTATAAGCTAGAAACTAAGTGAAAAGAATATTTTCCCTGTTGTAACAGTTAATTGACCAGAAGAAAAACGAATTCGTGGCATTCCACTTTTTCTCATGTTCAGTGATGACACTCAGCAGAAGAGGTCTTTCCAAAGAAGAAGCTTTGAAATTGCTAAATGAACTTTCGGAAAATGATTCTTGAAACGAGTGAGAAAATACGTCTAATGATGATAATAAAAATTTTGTTATAATCGACAAAAGAAATACTGTGGATAATGTTCAAGTAATTTCCTCGTCGGAATCCAGTTCAAGTGACAGCGAGCTGAATGAAAATATTCCAAGTAAATGCAGCTCAGGAATTTATAAAATAACAAATAATTGTAAATGTGTTCAGAGGAAAATAAAACATATAGGATCATCTCTTTAAAGTGATTTAAAAGAAAAGAAAGATGGTACTATGTGGAAAATACAACACTAGTGTTCAATTTTTTTCTGGCTGACGACCTGTTCAAAATATTCTAATTAAAAATCTAGGACCTACACCACATTCCAAAAGAAATATTGTTAACAACAGTCCTATTACTTCCTGGATATTTTTCATAAATGATAAAATTTTGAATATCGAAAAGAAATGTACAAAAGTTGAAACAAGTTCAAAATTTACTAATGAAATATGGAGCATTTCTCTCAATGAACTGAATTCCTTTATTACAATATTATATGTTCAAGGAGCTATAGCTACAAAATGGGTTTCGATCACTAGTAATTGATCAAAGACGTGGGGTAACAATTTTTCCCTTCAAAAAGGAACAGAAACAGAATTTTAGAAATCATGAGATATATGCATTTTTAGTTAAAAATTTCAAGATCAGACAGATTGAAAGACGATAAATGTACTTGAATATCAGATGTTTGGAATACACTCATGGAAAATTATCTCACATGTTTCCGTAAGAAATTATTACTGTGGATGAGCAGCTCTTTGCTTAAAAGACACTCCGTGGAGATAAGCAATGTGTGCCAAACAAACTTGACAAATTTGGCATCAAACTCCTGAAATTATGAATTTCTAAATTCATTTAAATTTGGAATCAATGCTGTAGATCAGATGGCAAGAAATCATCCGCAAATTTGCATCAAGGCATTGAACAGTACGTGTTTCTTTCAATACTTTAGATCTAGCGGTGATTAATGCTTAAATAGTTTTCAAAGAAACAACTGATTCTAACCTTAGCAGAGGAGACAATATTCTAAAATTAGCAGAAGAGCTAAGAGAGAAATATATTGCAAAAGAATCAGAAATAATCCGTCCTGGTACTATCCCAAAAATTTCAAACAAGTGAAAACGTTGCCAGATAAAGTAATGCACATACTATAAAACTAAAATTATTTGTGAAAGATGTTCACAATTTGCATGTAGATTACGCACAGCAAAAAAGGAACTAAGACAATAGATTTTTGTGTGAAATATTTCGAGAAAAATTATTATAATGTATGTAAAATGTCATGCATATTCAGTTTTTATTATGGTTTAATTATCATATTAATCTGTCTGAACATTATGAGATTTAAATTAATTAAAATATACGTTATTTAAAAAATACTTTTACATTTCATTTTATGCAGCCTGCCAAATTCATAAGGTATGTTTTATGCAATTAGATATTTACATTTTTTTAAATATAATTTCATTTTATCTAAATTTTGTAGAATATAATATTTCATAAACTAAATTTAATAAATCTTCAATTCAGTTTCATTGCATTAATCATGAAACAATTTATATTCCGATTTAGTTCTAGGTATACTAGAAATATGGTAATTCTAGTGTTAGTCACTGTCCCTTTTTCTAATTTTCCACCACTTTCAGTATTCATGAAATTATTCTAAATATTTTGTTAATTTAAACCATTTAATAATAGAGGGAAATGAAATGAAATCATAAATTGAAACATTTTATATATTTTAGAAGTAATTCTAAGTTAAGTGTAAAAATTTATTTAAAATCATGAAAGAAAATAATATAAAATCCCATGGAAAAGAGTATTTTTAATTTTTATACATTTTTATGTTTAATACGATCAATTCTTAACGAAGTAAATATATTCTTTCCGCACATTTTTTCATGTGATTTACAGTTTTGCTTTGTATTCAGAAAAGATTGATCTTTTTGCAATTACAGGGTAATATTTTGGACCTTAAGAACATGAAGAACTTGCGTCTATAAATAATGACTCTTAGGAACTTCACTCAATGAATTTTCGTTAGTTTTAGAATTTTTTTTCTGAAATTAAATGTAATAATTTTCTTCAAGATTAAAGTAATACTTTCCATTCATATATTTTCACAGTTTATTCTCAAAAGGAGTTTGAGAAAAAATAAGAAAGCAAGCAAGGTGATAGATATATGTGGCTATTTTAAGACAAATATAAGCAAACGAAAATCATTTTGTCATTACAATCGATAATATTGACAGTTTACTCGTACATGTTAATAGTATAAAATAATTAGGTAATATAGATTTTAAATTACAATCATCAGAGTAATTTTGTTCAACATCACTTAAATCAAAATTTAAATGGCTTTGCAAAAGTGTTTGTTATGGATCGTGCTATAATTATGTTTCCATAATCATTTGTAGTACGAAAATTATTTTAGCTTCAAGTATTAAGCTATTGATTATTTTAAAGCAATAATTTTCATAAGCATTGACAACCGTAAGTGCTTCTCTGAGTTCTTGAAATTAGATGTAATTTTGAGCTAAACATTTATGGTAGCCATTGAAATTGTAATTCAATTTATTAATATTATTCATATAATCATTCTTAATTCTAAATAATTGATATTATTACTTATCGGAGGGTTTTTCAGCAACATTTATAATGGGATATTGAAATGGTGACTTCTTTTCTGGTTTCATTAATTACTTTAAAAATATGTATTTTGATATTAGTTTGGCCAAAGTGAATCATTTAGTGGGAGAAAAGAAGCTCAGATAATAGAGGAGAGTTGGATATACAAATGAAAACAATGACGCAAATTAGAATACCATCATTTGGTACATTCATTTAAATTATTTAATAATAAAGAATAATAGTTAACAGTTATATAATTGTATATAACAGTAGGGTTGAAAAGTAGTCCCTAACATTCAAGTTTGATTCGTGTTCATAACGGGTTGAGACTCAGAAACATATATAAACAAGAATGAATTATTTCAGTCCAGTCGGTTATGCGTAAATATTCTTAATAATGATCTATTAAATGATGGATTAACTTCAAATTAAAAAACTTTAAAGCTAAATATGCTTTAGAAATACATAGAGAGCGATTTGAGATGCATTTTATAATTAATTTAATTCAGTGTGATGTATTCCTTACTACTTCAAAAAATTACTTTCAACAGAAATGGGTTGTAGCAAATAAACATATTGACTACTGATTGGAATTTAAGATAAATTCAGCTCAGTAGAATATACCAGGAATTATATATAACACCTTTTAAAAATGTTACAAAATTCTTATAATCATGTAAATGATTTATCACTAATTCTACTGTAATTACCTCTTTCTATTAAATATTTTTTTCTTCCAAAATTTGGGAAAGAAAATTAAAATTTCGAAAATAACTTAAATAATGCTTAACTTAATAATTGTAATATGAAGTTCAATATCTTGGAACGTGAATGGCGAAAATAAGGTATCGCAGGTAATGACAACTGACTTAGCCTGTATTCAATTCATCATACTCTTGAAGACAGTATTTTACTTGTATTTAAAAAAAAATAATTTTATATGTTTATAGGATTAGTTAAAAATACTTGTTCGAATCAAATATCTGCAGTGTAATCCTACATAACATGCTTTTGGACTTATTTATTTTCCTTTGTATTATATAAAACATCTAAATCCATCTTTATTTGGATTATTCCTTTACTTTGAGAAATACGGATTTAAAAATTGTAGGAAGGCTTAAAAAAGACATAAATCTATATTTTTAAGAAAGATGTTATTCAAGTAATATTTTTTCTCTTATAATATCAAAAAATATGTTTTAAAGGAAAAATTAAAAGAAAGGAAGAGAATTTTTCAAAATAAAAAGAATCTTGGATATTTTGGATTGTTTAAGTAGAAATACAATTTTTAAGCATTAGAGATTGGTAAAATAATCGAAGCAAATGTAATACAAAAAAATGCAAATGTAATACGGAATATTAGAGAATAGAAAATATATTAAAATCTAAATAATCGGTCACTACATAAATAGTTGTAAGAAAAAAAATCAAAGTCATAAAAGTTTGTTTCATAAGAAAGTAATATAGAATCTTACGCAAACATGTTTCCGTACAAGTACTATTCATAATAGATTGCACAGCCTAATTAATTTTGCATATCAAGACAGCAAAATACACTAAATTTATTATTTATAATTTCTTTTAACTTACATTGATCGAATATTTTATAAAACTATAATTAGTAGGTGTATATCATGTTTAAAATATTTTACATTTAAAAAATTCTGACTTTTTTATTAAAAAATGCATAGTATTATATGTTTTTGAATACCACGGCGAGAAAAGTTATTCCTGGTATCTGATAGATATATTGTAATATATCTCTTTCAATGAGTTTTAGGGTTACTATTTGTATGGTTTCTTGAACATTATTTAAGTAAACTGAATGTTTATAAAAGAAAAATGAGATAACATACTTTCAGCACCAAAGAAGTTAGGCTTCATCTGAAGCCATATTAAACTAAGAACGTGAGTTTCATGGTCACGGTCTTGCTTTGAAAATTTACGGTTACCCATATCTAAATAGTTAATACAAATATAATAATGGAAAATATTAAATAAAGCTCTATTTACTGATATAAAACAGTATTTCTATAAAAGCATGATTTGATAAATATTATGATTTATTTTTATATATTAATATTCACTTAGATTTATTGTTTTTGATTGTTGTATATCATCTTCATTATTTTGTCAAGGTATCAGATTTTGCTACTATTTACTTATTTAGCATAGCATTTATTCTTAATAGAATTCTGGTAAATACTAGCACTGAGCATCTTATCTAAATAACGTTTTAATAGTATTTCATCTACATTTGAAAAGCTTTCATTTCTTTAAGTACTTAGAACAATGCTCATTAATTACATAAAAAATGCTGTTATAATGAAAGTAAAATTTCTTTTTGAATACAAATGTTTTGCTCAGATTTATCCTCCTTACTCTTTAAAATTATAAGTTTAATTTTTTTCCTTTATTAGTCACAGATAAATTCTCTACTTATGTTCCAAACAAAACTTTTTATCAAATAAGAAACCTAAAGTTAATTAAACACAATAATTATCACTTTTAAAAATTGTCTAGTGCTCGTTCGTTTTATTCGAAAGGTTTGTTTTTGCGTAAATTATAAGCTGAAATTTAATGGTTATTTTGAAGATGCAATAGAAAGTAAAACTGTTTATCTAGATAATCTATCGATCAAACTATTATTTTTCAGAAAATTCAGCATTACTTTTCTAAAATTACCATATAAATCTAGCAAATGGTTAGGCTACACTTCTTTTTAAGGTTCTGTACCCTTTTTCCATGATTGATTGTGGCTATTAAATTGATATATTGAAAATCATCGTTTCAACGAATGATAAATGGCTTCTTTTGGTATTTTATAGATGTCGAGCAATCAAAGTTGCTCTAACCGATTCTGTTTTCTTCAGCTTTTTTTTGTTATATCGATTAATCAATCGTTAAGCAAGTCAGTATATTAAATGAATATATATCTTCACTAGTGATTTAGATTTAAATTTCATTTTTCAGAGGAGTATGAAAAATACAGAATGGAAAAAATACCTTTAATTATTTTTGTTTTTTAAAAAAAATGTTTTGTTCATATCAACAAAAATAAGCAATTTTCAGCAAATTTTTTGAACTTTTCCAACACCACGGAGATTAATATCCATCTTCATCAATTTTTAAGCAATAAGGGTTAAGTACCAAGATATAGTTATATAAAGAACATGGGTGTACATTTGTATATCTTGCATTGTCCCATTAAGTGTTAAATGTGTTATATCTGCCTTATGTGCAATTGCTTGGATAGAAATATGTAAAAATGCTTTACTATGTAAAAAGCTTCATACATAATGCATTTCTTAGGAAACATGCTATATTCAGATATTAATTAGTTTTAATTTTAAATTAATAAACTATTAAATTATTAATTTGACTTGAACTGCACGATAAAATTTCAAATTAAAAAAGGTGTTTTGAATTTAGTAATTATTGGCCCTGTGCAATTGTTTACTTCATCAAAGTATATCTCATATAATTTAAAGACGGAGTATGTGATAACATGAATAAACATGTTCTGGGACAGAAATTTAAGAAAATCAAAATGTAAGACACCTTCGAATTTGAGAGCTTTATAATAATTTTAATAACTTATAACAATAAGCCTTTGTAACCATAAAATTCTAAATATTGCCTTCCTGATTTAATCCGAGGCAGTTCTACCTGAATAAGAATTGTGGTCAAACTTCAAGAAAGTAATTCCCTTCGGCTCTGTAACAATAAACTTCAATAATGAATAGAATTCATATTTCGTTCATATAGCCGTATCAAGAGAAAATGCTAGCAAACCTAGTTTAAATTAAAATTAAATTATTTGAATTTTATACGTCAGCATAGTAAGTATTAAAGTTTTAATTTTATTTAATATATAAATTTTCTACACAGCTTTTAGAGTGGTAAAATGAAACCAAAAGCATAAAATACTTTTCAAACAATTTCCTATCCTATAGTTTCGAACTTGATGATATATATGAAGGTTGCAAAATTAGCATAAAAACGCATTTTCCCTAATATGTAGTAAAATGATATGTTGGATAACTACGTGGTAATAAGTTCCAGGATTATCAACGATAACGAAAAACATTGGTCTCAAAAGCATCATTTCATAGTAAAAAAATGCACCGTTTAGTTCAAAAAAAATGAAGTATAAATGAAGTACGAATGAACATTTTTTCAAAATTTAAGTGGAGGTTTCAGAAAAACTATTGGCCTGTTTGACCTAAAATCGAGTATCATCATAAAAGACTAGGGCCCTTTTTTTATTGAAATTCACTAACAAATGCTGTCGTAATCCTCCACTTTTGGTTTCATCTCAAAATGTTTTTTCAAACAGCAACTCATCATTAACTAAAACTTCCAATACCTAAGGCTATAATCCAAGGTACCTTGACATTTGAATTGAAATATGCTTATACAAAAACCTTAATTTTAGTCCTAACTTAATTGAGAATTTGAAAATGAATATTATATATGTGAATTGCTTATGTAAGCAGCTACATAGGAACATTATGTAAGCCGCTGCATGAGAATTAGTTTTTATTATTAATGAATTTTTATATTCAAATTCTTATTGTGAAACTTAAGTGTTTAATGAACTTCTCAACTTAGAAAGTACAATTAATAGGAATTGCTTTAAATTAAATCTAAATACCAAAAAAAAAAAAAAAAAAAAAAAAAAAAAGAGAAGAAAAGAAGCAGATTTCTCAAAAACTTAGAATTATTTTGATTTCAAATCAAGCAAGTTAAAATTTGTTTAAAAATAGGAATGCTTAATCCGATATGATTTCTGAAAACAAGATACTCATAACGTATTTTAATATCAAAAATTCATAAGCAAAAGTATATGAATTATAGCTATTATCTCACATAATAAGACTTTGAACATATAAAAGAACTTTGAATAATTAAGTAATTTTATTTGTTGCAGATTGTATTAAAATTCTTAATATATTTTATACTCGTAAGGTACTTGTGATCTAAATTTCAAACAGAGGAATGTATTAATTGATTATAATTTCTTCTGAAATTTATCTGGAATTCGAACTCTCTTGTTTATCTTGCTGTAATATTATTAAATGTATATGAAGAATATGAATTACGTTTACAAATCCAGGTATTAGTAATTTTAAAACCATATTAGATTATAACAAACGGCTAGCAATGCGTGTCCAGATTACTCGTAAAGTTTTATTTCTTCACTCATACATGACGATGTGTCCCCTCCCCCCCCTTAGTATAAGGGAAGACGTCCAATAGGTATCAATTTATCTTCATGTAAACTCTAGCACTTCCACGGTAGAATGTTCAAGTGCATTGAGAATACGTGTCTTGAAGTCGTATCGGTCAGTAACCTTGATCGGTACATCTTATTCTTTACCACCGTGAAGTTTACATTGCCGAGAAATTGTTTTCCGATTAGAAATTGTCCGTACCAGTAGGAACTCAAACATTGTCATGTATGGGTAAAGAAATAAGACTTTGATTCATTTCGTTATATGTTGAAAACCATTTGTTATCACCGAGAACAATTTTAAACTTATTAAACTATACATTTATTAAAATAATTTACACACACTTTTTACACATCAGATATTATCACTGCTTGAAAAAATTATTTCTATAGATTTTAACTTCTAATAAAAAAATAAATTTTAGAATTTAATGTTTATTTTTTATGGAGCTGTAATGCTTATAGGATGAAGTTCAATCTATTATGTTATTTAAGGCAACATAACATCACTGAATCATCATTTAATAATGAAAAAAATACCACAATTTCCCAAATACTATTATAATTACTTAATAGTACTTAAGTAATAAAATTTTAGATTAATTGTAAGAAAAGGGGAAAATATCGTTTAAATTATAGTGAAAATTAATAGATTGATTAACATTGGTAGTGAAATTAAACTCGTAATTGTTTCTTTTTGTATTAAAATTGGTTCAGTCGTATTGAAATTCAACAATATAACTCCGGCATTTGCGAACATAAGATTTTTTTGTTAAGCTAGTTCAGTACCGATGTGACAATTAATAATTGTACAATGAATACTGATGTTTATGGGCTGCAAAAATTATGTTCTGATAGATATTAATGTTCTGAGTAAATTAATTATTTCTTAATAAAAGTGAAATTACGATTTTGCCACAGAGTCTGCGGATGGAAATGTAAGCAAAAAATAACTGAAAATATTTGGAATAATTAAAAAAAAAAACTAAATCTAAGTTTTTTGTGAAAGAAGAAAACACTATACATGAATTATTAATCATAGATTTGTCACTTTTAAACGAAAAATGTATTAGAAAATTCTGAAGAATGTCAAATATAACTTTATCGGTTAGTGATTGTGTAAGCATTTGAAGTGATACATTTATCATACACTAACTAAATATTTATATGTTCCAATATTACCAGTAAGAATTATGGCATTGTCCCATACATTCATCATCTAATTTTAATAATCTTTGCATATGTATGCATAAATTTTATGACTAATTGCTTTTCAATACTTTATTTTCTATTACATTGTTCAACAGCATATCATAGACGGAAGAAAAATGTTTTAAAATTAAGTCGTTTTGAATTTCAAAAGAAAGATTCATTGTGATGCAACACTTAAGGAAACCTTAACGTAAGAAATGCTTAGTATTATTTCCAGTGCCATATTTATTGCAGTATATATTCCATAACTATCAAAAAGCTGCCTATGGAGCATGTGCTTCAAGAAGAAAAGCAAGGGATTTACTCTCCTAGTCTTTTTGACATGTTTCGCATGTCTAAGTTGTATTTTTGGTGAAATGATTCACGATTTACTTCTGAATAAACTGTGGAGGTTCACAAGAGCATGGCTCAACAATACCTTCAGCCAACCATTTCATCACTTGGTCATCTACAGTTTTTCTTTCACAAAAGGTAATCGTCGTGTTTTTTGTGTTATTGGTGTTTCATTCTTTAAATTAATAAGCATCTGACTATCAGTAATTTCAGTCTTACTTGGCTTATAGTTTTAAACCAAATTATGAAGAATATTTCTTTGAATTTTTGAAACATGTGATTCGATTTCAAGTTCTAATTTATCCTTTGTTGAAATGTTAGAAATCGAAAATTGTTCAAAATTTTCCGTTTCAGAATCCGAATTTTTTGTAAATCTGACACCGTCTGTGTTGATTTTTATTTCGGCCTGTGCTGATATATCTATGCCAATAATAGCATCTGACGTCATAGTGTCATTATTGGCAACACAAAAGTTGGTGATAAATTTTTGATTATCTATTGTAAGTTCTTGTATACAGCTACCGTTTGCTGTGATGTGTCCTTTACCAAAAGCTGTAAGTGATCCATGAAAAGTAGTTAAAGGTGGTGAATCGATTTTTTTTATAAATATTTTTCGTTAGAATTGTTTTTTGACTACCAGTATCTACTAATGCAGTAAATGAATTATCATTAATAATAAAAGTTTTATATATCAATGGAGGAGAATTATTTACAGTTGACACAGCATTATCAGTTCGATTTGGAATAAGTTTATTAGTACACTTCGTAGAAATATGACCAACAATTTTACAAACACTACATTTTAAACCTTTATGTTTGTCGGGACAGAAACGAGAAATATGACCAGACATATTACAATTAAAACAAGTTTTTAGTTTACTATGTGCATTTTCATTTTGAATTTCAGACCTATGAAAATTATGTTTTGAGTTCATGCCACGTCCTTGACTGAATTGAGAATTAGTTCTAGGAAAGGGTTTTATATTTTTATCACTGACTATTTTTTCATAAGTACGAAGTTTTTCTTTAAATTCTGGAATAGATTTAGCACCGTATAAAATAGTTTCATTTGATGGGAAATCATTTATACCGTTTATACAGTATTCAAATAATGAAGATTCATCAGTAATTTCACAGGAAATTCTTGTAAGTTCTCTAATTGCAATAAAATATTCGAAAAAGGATTCGTTTTGACGTAATTTACTTCTACTTAACTGTCTATGAATCTCAGCAGAATTTAATCGATGACGGAATTCTTCTAATAAAGCATTTTTAAATGAAAACCATGTGGTAAGATTACGTTGCGCATATAAAAAACTCTTTGCCTGACCTTCAATCAAAGTTTTAGCGAATGTTATTTTTTGCTGTTCATTCAATGTTGGTAAAAAAAAGAAACGATTCCTCACAGTCTTGAATAAAACACTTTATATCATATGAATCAGAACCAGTAAACTTTCGTTGTGAATTTCCGAGATCTTTCAAACAAAATAAAGGAAAGGGTCGAAAGTATTAGCAGATATGTTATGATTCAAAGCCGGAGACATTACAGCAGGGGGAAAGAATGAAGTAGGGTTTTTTTCTGCTTCGTCATCAGAAATTTCAGAGTCACTATTTAACGATTTAGAGTTTAAAGCTTTCAATTCATTTAAATTCGATAAAGATTGGAAAAGTCTATTAAGGAGATCTTTTTTACTACCGTTAGTATCCAAACCTAACACATTTAATACACAAACTAAATCATTTGTAGAAAAAGAATCGAATATTAATTTCTTACGATCTTCAACATTGAAATCAGTAGGAAATGAGGAAAAACTTCTCAATTTTTTTCTTAAATTACGATCAAATGCATCGTAAAATAATATGCTGTTTAACAACTTAATTGTTTTAATATTTCCTCTTTTAAGAAAGTTTGAAACAACAGGAATATCATTAAGGGTGATCTTCTTTATATAGTTTGAATAGCACAGTCACTGAATAAAACTTATTTTCATATATAAATTGAAAGGTAAAGAGAGAAGGTACTTACCCCTCTTTTCAGCAGTGGTATATCCAACAATGGTATATCCAATTAGGAAACACAAAACATAAACCGTCTGTTATCACTCTTTTATCTTTGATTTTTCTTGATTCGCGAACAAATCCAACGGAATGGTGACACAAAAACAATACACAAGAATTTCATTAACAAGTGCCGTCTGCACTTCAAAGTTCTCGATTTTCCGTAACTTGGTAATGATATAAGTGCCGTCTGCACTTAATACTAATAAATCCTAAACTTTTTTTTTATTTAGGAGTACCGTCTGTACTCAGAAGAAATCATTTCCACCGTCTGTACACTAGCGTCCATTTTTTGGGTGTCAGTCAATCCGTTAGTCTGTTCGTGTTCCAGTTGTAATATTTCATTTTAATTTAACTTTAAACAGTGGTTCACTTCCTGAGCCCCTATTGTGGAGGTTGGCGTCGGTATATTGTCAAGAACCAAACTCATTTTAGTAGTAAATATGGTTTATTAAAATATGAAAAATTAAAGAAAAAGACTGACACGCATTTCTGCCTGCTTACAGCTCGAGATCTAACCATCTAATCTAAGTTGAAGGTGGCGCTGCTGTAGCGCAGCGGGACAATTCCCACAATAGTTTAGATAAACTTTTACTTAGTAAGTATCAAATACATATATATTTGGAAGTATGTTTCTTATCATTTTATTCAAGTGCATAACGAAGTATTCCTCGAAAAAGTTCCAAAAGTTCATTATTAGGGGATTATGTTGGAGCTATGAAGTAACTGAAAAGATAGTCTTAAAAGATCCAGAATCAATACTGAAATAAAAATATCTTTCATGGAACACATTTAATAATTTAATTGAAGTTCAATATGAGAACAATTTTAAAAATATGAAAATTTTATATAAAACTTATATAGTCTCTTTTTTTTGTAATTTAATATATTTTAATTTTCTGACAACACATATCGAGAAAGTGCCATGAACTGGAGGGGAAATCTACATTAAATCACAATAATGCTTACCCAAATATCACTAATTTGTTTCAGCAATATCTTAATAAATCCAATATTAAGACCTTGTCATATCCCCCTTATAATCCAGTCCTTGCACAATGCGATTTACGGTTATTTTCAATGTTTAAGAAGAACCACCTGGCTGGAAATTTAATATAGATTCAGACGTTATTTCAGCAGTGCAAAGATTTTTGAAGCAGCTTCCAGCAGTACACTTCTCTACTTTTTTTGGAAAAGTGCATGAGTGGGACATAAAAATCCGGTCAATTGACAAATAACTTTCTCTCATAAAGCTTTCAGATAACTGTACGGAGTAAGACTCGGGTTTCAGGAGCAGCTTACAGATCACGTGATATCTTAGAATCTATAGCACTCGTGTGTCGCCGCGAAGAAAGTGTCGAATAATGAACCTCATTGGTCGTTGCGGATGTTGATTACCTTTTTGCAGAACTTTCCTATACAGATCCATTATTCTAAAACTATTTTCATAAATTACAGATGGCACTGAGTATTATATTGAGATTTGTAGGGAATTGCGCTTACAATTGTCCGGACAATAATCTTCCACCAGTTCTCCATCTCCTTACGTCATACATACGGTCGTGAGGTCACTTTCAAACTCTTACGTTGAAAAATCAAGCCTGAATTTACGAGGAATCTGGCGAATGTATGGAGTAGTACGAGTATACAAATTACTCACAACTAGGGTTTCATTCCCGGGAACCTGAGATCCCAGGGAAAACGTAAGATTTCTGTACTTTTTCTATTCCCAGGAATTATACTTCGTTCCCGGGATTTCAGGGGAAGGAAGAAAAAATTGATGAAGAAGATGTTAAAGAAGAATTTGGCTATGAAAAGATGGTTTATCTGGATACCAAAACACATTGAAATAATTTGTTGGCAATGCTTGAAAGTTTTTTAGAAATATAATCAGCAATTTTAAAAGCATTAATTGACATTAAAGAAGAACAACTGATGGCCAATGTAGAATTTGAAACTGTGACTACAATTACAACTGGCCTAAAGCCAGTAAAAATTGGCTTAGAAAAATTATGCAGTGGAAATGAAACTTTGCTAACTGCGGAAGGTGTATTTTCTTGAACTATTGGAGAATAGAACGCGCAAAATTCAGAATTTGCGAAAAATATGAAATATTCTCTAATCCAAAGAATTAATGAGAGACGCAACGTTAATTTTGGGAGAAAATGCGAAGTAGTTGCAGTTACTGTCGATATTTCGCGATTGCCTAGTAGAAATTGTTTGGTTAGACAAGTCCGATTGATAGAGATAAGGCTTTTCTGCGACGAAGAGGACTCAATATCAAATTCTTCGGACTCAGAAGAAGAAAGCATGGAGATTTTGAAAGAAAAAACTATGACATTGGACGAAAAATTAGAGAAAGCAATTTACTCTAAAACAAAACTTTTATATGGTTCAACCAAAAAAAGTACCAGTCTCAACAAAATCACGAAACAAGAGATGTAGTTGTTCGACTCGACTGAAAATCCATCATCAAACATTATAAAACTATATGAGGCTTTAAAAACAATTCCTCCAACGTTAGTTGCAGCCGAGAGAGCATTTTCTGCAGCCGGATTGTTCGACACAAAGCTTAGAACAAGGGTGAGAGATAAAAGTATAAATTGCTTATGCTTTCTGAAATCCTATTTTAAAAATGAATAATTAATTTATTACATATTTTTTTGTATTTTTTAGCTCAGTATATAAATAAGCATTAATTTTGGGATTTATATGTATTTTTATTTAAAACAATTATTATTGATTTTATTTAAAAATAACTTGTTTTTTATTTTTTTGAAATTTTGATGTTTTCCCGGGAATCCCGGGAACGACAATTACATTCCCAAGATTTCCCGGACATTCCAGGGAATGGAAAAACTCGGGAAATCAGAAACCCTACTCCCAACCCTTAAGGGAAAGGACCCACTAAGATGCTGAGGGCTGTGAAATGGGCATCGGGTTCCAAGTATCACAGTCAAAGGTACCCGCTACGGTGTAAAAGACTGCAAAGATGTCTAGGTACCTGAGACAACGAGACAATCTCCTTAAAGGTAAACGAGGTTGAGTGAAGGCCATACAGCCGACACGAAACCATTTCAGGTGAGTCCATTATATCTAAGGGAAAGGGTTCGCGATGAGGTTTTCTCATCATTTGTCTCTAAAGAACCCAAGTACCCTGGCACCCGCCCCTGGCGTTAGAGACTGCAAAGATGTCTAGGTGCCGGAGCATTAGATAGGACATTACCATTAAGTAGCCCAGAGCCTGCTACACCTCACCGTGGGCAGCCGGTTCCTAGCCCGGTAAAAAGACCAGCCCGGCATCAATGTGCTTTGGGAGTGTTCTTGGATGCTCCCGTAGGCGCACATGCGACTCTTGCTATGGCAGAGCGAGACAATAAGTTTATACACGAGAACCTTCCTACTTCAAACCCGTAGTGCACTATGTGCGGAGCGGGGGGTTGGTCTCTCGAATTATGTCCCAACCCTTAATAATCGTACATACTCTCCTTGGACACACTTTCCAGGCACGTAAGTTTACCCTTAGTATACGACTTTGAATATTTGTGCAATTTTTCTGTAGCATAATTATCAAGTTTCATTCCATACATTTTGAAAAAATAGGCTGAATTTGTAAATATATTTTCTTTTAAACATTTGAGTATGTATTCAATATTAAAAATTTTCATTGATTTTTCAAGTGCAAATGTATGAAAATAATAATAATAATAATAATATATATATATATATATATATATAT
>BMAW01043976.1:0-23370 GCA_019974015.1 Nephila pilipes
ACAATTAAGCTGTCAGATCGTTTGATAACTCTTGTATTCGCCTGACAACAATCCGTGGGACTTCTACTTTCTTTCTCTTATGAAAGAGAGGGTCCGAGGCACGCGATTTCTTTACATGATGCCCACTGCGTAAGTACTGCGCTCCCTTGCTGTCATTAACAATCAACATTTTGCCAACAGTATCCTACGTCTTCCCTACATTTGGCAAATAGTACAAAACTTTACTGGTAATTGTATTGAAGGAATGTAATACGTTTTACTTCTAAGTTTAAGACAAATTATGTATTATCTATGTTACCACTATTTACAAATATGTTTATCTATTATGAATTATCATATAATATCTCAATTTCTTGCATATTTATTTTTATGCAACGCAATAAAAATAATTTTTTTCCCTTTCATTATTCTTTAAGCATCATTTTTGTTAAAAATTATGTATATAACTATATATGTGTGTGTGTGTGTGTTTACTGTTATTATTCAAGCACAGATTATTTGACTAAACAAAATATAAAATTTCATACTTTAATACATTACTTCTTTCACAAATAGATTTTAATACAATTTTAGCTTCCTCCATGAAAAATTTTGAATCTTTATGAATATTTATACAAAATTATGATTTCCTTACCTGCTTGAGAATAATGGATAATTATAAATGAAAATTGCTATTATTTCGATTATTAATTTTCCTTGAGTGATAACGAAAATTCGAATCACATGTCTAACACCTTCCTCTTATTTTTTTGCTTTGTCTTATGAAAGATTCCATTAAAGGGAAATGACACAATAATTTGATGTATGAAAATACGCTGTGAATACATATTTATCTTTGTTTCCTTACAGTCATCTATCGTGTATAAATTTAATTTAATTTTCTTTTACAGTTTTGGAATAATATATCGTTCATTCTAATGGTTCGTTTTATTCCTTAGAACTTCTATTATAATTATTAAGTTCCTGGTTTGTAATAAAAATTTTAAATGTACATTTTAGGAACAGTAAATCATATAATGGCTCAAGAAGTGAATGCAGAGAGTAAATCACTGATTATATAAATAGTATTTACGAAAAAGAAAAAAGAGTAGATCAAATACTTTCATAATTTCCATTATTTACTTATTTAAAAAGGTCCTTTGAAACACGTTACAGTACGCAAAGAAAATTGAACAGTGCAGTTCCTACAAAAGATCTGCTAAATTAAGAAGTCTTAAATTAGTGTATTTTCATGCGTCATTTCTAAATATATATAGTAATAGCATTAGCATCGGTGTAATAATAAAGTCTACCCCAACAGTTTTTTTGTCCTTTGTTTACAAGCTGTTTAATTCAGAATTGCGAAACTGAGTTACCTCACAAATTTCGTCCATGGATAGATTCTTCTAATTTAAAGAAAAATAAATGGTTCAAACTTAAAACTTATAAACGTACTAAATTATTTATTGAATTAAATTTCTCTTTCCAAATGTGTGGGCATTACAAATATCTTTATCATTCAAAATTAAAATAATATCAAAATTTTTTATCTTTATACTGTTCAATTATAACATTCATTTCAAATAATTCAACTGATTATACCATTCAATATTTTTATAAAGAGAAACTTTTTAATCAGAATTATTTGGATGTGGAATAGTCCTGAATGTGTTTAGGTTATTGTAAGTGTAACTCCGCATTTCACTAATATTTCCTTATCAGAGCTTTAAAACATCTCCGAAAAGTCGTTCGCATTCCTGTAAATACTATTTTGAGGGAACAATAAAACCGTACTTATATAGAACACGCATAATACTCATTAAGTAAAAGAGTCAATCACTTCGCTGCATCGGCGTGAGTGAAACATGAAGAAAAGGAACTGCCCTGCCATCTATCAACATGAGGAGGAACTTCATTTTTACCGAAGAACAACATTTTTACGTTGCCAAATTATGTTCCTGAATACGATGAGAAAATATCGTACTATGGTCTTCAAGACGATAAGAAACTTTTAATAGAAAAATTATGCCTTCCTTATACACAATTTTGAGTGGAATGTTTTTCCTCTTTGAAACAAATTCTGTTGCAATAATTTCCTTAGACCACAAAAAATCCGTAAGTAAATTGACAATTTATTAAAGTATGACTTCAAGTACATGAGAGTTGATTAAAATGTCTATTTAGAGATATGTTATGAAATCTAGATAAATTACATTACTTGTAAAAATGAATGTAGATTTGGGAAAAAGAATCTATATTCATAATCAGTTTTATAGTAAAAATTTGTAAATAATTCATCATATTTCTTATAATTATTTTATGTATAGTAACGTAATTACAGGCGAATAAAGGGGGGGGGGAATCATAATAAAATGAATAAAAATATGAATTATTTATAATAAATATTTCTCTTTAAGTAAAAGAATATAACTTTTTTTCGAAGATAGTAATATCAACATACTCAGAAATATATATATATATATATATATACACGCTCTGTTTTCACATTTTTATACCGAATTTATCTATTTTTAGATTTGTTTTTATTAATGTCGCACTAGAAGCAACACGAGGACTATTGGCGACGGACCTCGTAATTTTGAACCTCCGTCAAAAGACGAGGACGACACCTGAGCTGAAACTCTTCTCTCCTTGCTTCCACAAAATGCCAATAGGAAGACTTTGGGCCCCGACAGATTCAACCTGCATCAGTCGCGGCTACACGGTGGGTCTTAAGCGGCAAAGGCTCGAACCTGCGACTAAACGAAACCCGCAGTCCACCAATCCAAAGCCATAATCACTAGGCTACCACGACCACCCGAATTTATCAAATAAAATATCTTAAAGTTACAAAAAGAAAATCTATAATAAAATGAAAGATATACTAAAATAGAACTAGATGAAATTTGAAAAAGTACACCATATTTTCTAAACTGCTGAAATTGTCAAACATTATAATTTATTACATTTATTACCAAACTATTAAATGTGAATAGTTTAAATTATTTTATCTTTCAAGTTTCAGTTCCTTATATAAAGATATTCAAATTAATTAAGGGTTGATTTTCTCGATTAAATTATTGACTAGATCAGCTGAGTGTGAGTCACTGGATCAAATAGTTTATTCCATTGAATTGAATTGAGATTTGAATCATACATTTCCAATTATAGCGTAAAGGTACAGTAAGCTCTTATAAATATCAAATTTCATTAAAATATTTTGACAGATTTGAATTGTGCACATCATTTGCATCTGCCTATTGAACTTATAATCCATATTTGGAAGAACTTGAAAAGTTATTTAAGTCAAGGCAAGTCTGCGACCTTTCGAATGAAACGTTAAGTATTTTCATTGGTAAATATATATTTTATACAAAACTTATATATTCAATTCAAATTTCATTTCATATTATGAAAACTATTTGGAAAGATACAGTTTCAAATAAATTTATTTTAAACACTTCGAGATATGTGACGATGTCCAATAAATCAGAATTAGTGTTGTATATATATATATACATAATGATTTAACTTTAATAGTTTCACTGAATAACAATTAATTTCCTAATTTTTCCATTCTCTAATTCAAAAGTAAAGACTTCATTCGTATTTCCTGATCCAATTCCAAATTTTCCTTTTATTTATTAAATATCATGAAATTTGTTTAATCCGCTTTGCCATAATCGTAAATCTGTCAGAAATAATCCCTACTAGACTTTCTGTTTGTAGGGATTATTTTCTACCTAGGAATCCCTACACATGGATTGTGTTTGATCTTGTGATTGAAAAAAAATGTGACAGGAAAATCCCTACTATATAATTCAATGCATGGCGAAAAATCTCTCTTCTGCGTTCTTGTACAGTTCATCAAGCGGTGGAGTTGTACCTCCAGACTTGTGGATATGGTCTCTCTCTCAGCTGTAGTAAAATAAACGACAGTTAAATTTGAACTTTGCCTGAACTCTTTTATATAAATACTACTTTTTGTTTAAGAAAGGTATAATATATATCAATTTAATTTTAGTATTTTAATACTATTTTGAGTTTTTATCACTGAATCGGTTATTTAGACTCATTTTGTTGCTGAAAGTTGGCATCATTTCTGTATTTAAGTATGTTAGTATTTTTTAAGATTATTACTATTCTAATGAAGAGGAGTATTGTTTTCTGCTAGTTAATAATAGACAGTGATTTGTACAATAGTTCAGGAAAATACACTTTTGTATTCAGGATGATATTCCTATTGTTGTGTGCAATTTATGATAAAGAACTTGATTTTGTTAGTTAAAATGTATAACTATTATAGTACACTATAGTTTTATTTAATTCTAATTGTTGTGAAGTGCTCGTATCACACCAGAGATATGGGTTTTCTACTTTTTATTTAACAGGGGGATGTTTGTTGATTGTTAATTATTTTACTTGTGTTAATTTTCGTTTTTATAATATTTTTTTTTTCTTTTCGTACAATTATTTCACATAATTACGAACTTCTTCTCATAGCATTAGATTACTTACCACTTCCAAAATTAAAAATTATTACAGTTATGTAGCTTACTAATATATAAAATGAAAGAAAATTAAAATTCAAATGGTTTTAAGATATCCTATTCAAATTGCCAAAGGAACCATGTTTCTACTTCTCATGTTTTTTGATGCATGAGAGGAGATTTTTTATCACTTTTTTTTTCTCTTTAGAACTCCAAAACCACCGAAGGAAAAGAGTTTTAAGGATTTTGTCGTTTTTTCCCCCTGGTAAACTTACTAACAATCAATAACTTTTCTTGAAGTACTTTTGAATTCTTTCTCCGATGCAGAATCGCTTCTCAACGAAACAAAACATGCATCCATAAGCAGTTCATAAGTCCTCATACATAAATAAACTGCAGTAGTTATTTTTTTTTCTTACACTCTATTCTTCATTGTATAAGATTCTCTTTCACTGTATAGAAAATCTTATTTTTTCATGTTTTATATTTTTGTGTAAGCCCTTTTTTATTCTTCAATTTGTTTTATTTATGCCTTGGTTAGTTTTAATGACTATGTCAAGATGGAACTTATTCTTTGATGACTGCATACAAGCAAACATTTTGAAATATATCCCTTTAAAAATGAAACTGAGTAAAACGGAGTGTTTGCTCTTTTGCTTATCGCAAGTATAGATTCCTTTCTGTAAAAATGAATATGTTTGAATAACAAAAATATGTAGCATCTTTCAATTTTTTATGCAGTAAAATAAAATAGTTCACAAATAAATCTTTTTCATAACAATGTAACACATGTAATTGAAACTATAAGTGATATTTAAATTTATAAATAAGAACATTGGATTAATTGAAAAATACCTAGTGTATTAATAAAGTACCAGAGCTCTTTCGCACTCAGACGAGAGGATATATTTAAGTTTGATATTAAACCACGGCATATTCTCCTCATAATTCAATGCAATACTTGGAAAGAGTGTATACGTACGTCTGCACTCTGAATTGTCTCCTGCATACATGAGTGAATGTCTTCTGGATCACCTCGACTCCAAAACTATTTGCTAATCCTGATTTAATCGCCATTGTATTCTCCTCTATAAACTCGTACCTCTTTTCTTTCAAAAATTTCAGCCAGGGAACTTAGAAACAGCTTGGGGAAGTGGGTACAGATTTGGTAAGTACAGGGCTGTTTTATTAACAAAACCCGATTTCTTGCCAAAATGTACAGAACAAGGATGGATTGGTGAGACGTACGATCGTTGTGTAACAGATATTAATTGCCTCAGTCTAAAAGATAGAGCCTCAAAAGTTGCTTTCGTTTCAAAAGTTGAACCGAAAAATATTTGCAAAATGCTTCAGTTACAGTGAAGCCTTGACGATGCATTTCTATTGCATAAGCTCAAAGGTTTCTTCGTTTTGACGTGGAACACTCACGATCTGATCTGTAGTCGTCTTCGGTCTAATCTCTTACGGCATTAAACCTCGAAAGCCACTCAAATTTTCGGAATTGACTCAAGGTTGTAACACCCCAAGCAGATTTAATCATTTAGAACGTTTCTAAGACAGTGAACGGTTCTATGAACATTTCTATTTCTAAGGTTTATTTTATCACAATTTGTTACAAAATTCAAAGTTGCCTATTTTCCCCATAACTATATGGTACATATATTCTCTGCAAAAAAAAGCTTCCAAAGTGGAACTAATAAAAAATGAATTCAACTGATTGATACGCATTGCGAGAATTCCTTGCTACATCCCTTCCCCCCTCTATTTGAAAGAGATAGCTCTATTTTCACGTTATAGCCGTTGTCCTATAATATTTTGAATACACTGAGTACACTAGAAACTATGCCACTAACCATTTCCTTTAGCTGTCAACTCTATAAATCAATAGAATTTACATGTATTTTTTTTTCTTTAAATCCTTAATATACTACAATTACTTCGCAAGATTGAATGTTTGAATTATAAATTAATGACTCACAAATAAGCAGCTCAGGGGGCCATTGGTGAATGACCTAAATTTGAATTACTACGATGTGATGAAGATAACACTGGAGCGGCGCCTCACATTTTAATATTCCCCACCACGCCAAAGAGAGGAATTGGAGCCTGCTAGTTTTAAAGAATCTCGTTCCCACTCTCTGTATGACATGACTTCAGGTGCATCAGGTCTCGAATCCATGACACAATTTGAACAATGTCAACTACCAGCGTACGACTAGGACTTCTATGGTGTATTTGGTGGAAAGCTAATTAGAGTGTTATAAGTTATATACTTGGACTACGGATTATGCAGCATGTTAAAGAGGCTTATAAAGTACTTTGTAAATCTAAAATTGCAAATGTATTGAAGTTACAATTTTTGGGAATAAATTAAATTAAAATTAGCACTAGTTTGTAAAATTATGAATGTTCATTTTCACTATCAGATATCCAAACTGAGCTATTCTGTGTTTTCCATTTCTTTTCCGTTTTTCGACAAACATTGAGGGAATTCACAGTTTAACACTAGAATTATGGAGACGAAGGTTCTGTGACCCAAAACGTGAATTTTAGCTCGTTTCACAGATGCATTTCAAAATTAAGCTTTCTAATTTTTTTGACTTTTCTTAAATATTCAGTCTAATGTCTTAAAGCGAGTTTAGTTGAATTCCAAGAAAGAATTTTTTTAATTATATGTCTGTATGCCTAGAACCGCCAAGGAAGTCATAGCTGACCTGAAAAAGATCATTGTCCTTTCTTTTACTTCAAATAGGATACCAACCTTACATTTTTCAGGTAAAAAAGAATTATATAAGGAGCTGTATTACACCAGCGTTTTGCAAAAAGGGGAGAATGAGAAGAGGGCGTGTCCACATATCTGGCATACACATTTAGACACTTGTGTGTGTTTTTGTGATTAGAAGGTATTGTATCTATATATTGGATTGTTGTAGAATTTTCTTATCTCTGTTATAGGCTAGAAACTAAGTAAAAATAATATTTTCCCTGTTGTAAACTGAGCAGAAGGAAAACGAATAAGTGGCATACCAATTTTGCACACGTTTAGTGATGGCACCAATCAGAGTAAGATTTTCTAAACAAGAAGCTTTGAAATTGCTCAATGAGCTTTTAGAAAATAATTCTTGCGGCGAGAGAGAAAATACATCTGATAATGATAGTGAAAATTTTGTTATAAACGACGGAAGAAATATTATGGAAAATATTCATATAATTTCATCTACTGAATCCAATTCAAGTGACAGCGAATCGACGGAAAATATTACAAGTAAATGCAGTTCAGTAATTCATAAAACAACAATGAATTGTAAAAGTATAATGAAAAAAATAAAAATAAATAAAGGAGAGCAACCTCTCCTTTGAAGTGATTTGGAAGAAGAGAAAGAAGGAACTATGTGGAAAATGCATCAGTAAAGTTCAGTTTATTCTGGTCGACGACCTATTCAAAATATTCTAAAGGAAAATCCGGGACCTACACTACATTCTGAAAGAGACATTGCTAATAGCAGTCCTTTAACTTCCTGGAGACTTTTCATAAATAATAACATTTGGAATATCACAATGAAATGTACAGAAGTTGAAGCAAAATCAAAATTAAATAATGAAATGTAGAGCTTTTCTCTCGATGAACTGGACTCCTTTGTTAAAACACTGTATGTTTGAGAAGCTTTATTTGCAAACGGTGTTTCGATCACTAGTCTTTAGTCAAAGACCTAGGGCCACAATTTCCCCTCTTCAATAATGAACCGGAACAGATTTTTAAAAATCATGTGTTTTGTGCATTTTGACTTAAAAATATCAAGATCAGATAGAATGAATGTTGGCAAATTTGCACTAATATCATATGTTTTTAATACATTCATAGAAAAGTGTCTCCTGTGTTACAAACCAGGAAGAAACATTATTGTAGAAGAGCATCACTTTCCGTCAATGCTATAGATTATTGTAATATATATGCCGAAAAAAACCTGACTAATTTGGCATCACATTTTGGTTGGCTATAGATTTGAGCTCCAAGTACATAATTAACGCATTTCCATTTCCATATTTAGGAAAATATCATTCCAAATAAAATGATCAAAGTTTTGGTGAAAATGCTGCTCTTGGTTAGTACAGCCTTATCTCAAAAAAAGGACGAAATATAATAAGTGATAGCTTTTTTACATCTCTAAGACTTGTAGAAAGCCTAAAAGAAAATTGTTTGATCTATTTCGGAACAATCAATAGAACAAAAAAAGAAATTCTAAAATTCTTGATTAAAACAGAAAAATAATTATATTCAACAACCATCGTGACACATAATACCACAATTCTGGTTTCTTACCAATATAAAAAACACAAAACTGTACTTCTTCTTAACACATTGCATTCTTCATTAGAAATTACTCAAAATGAGAAGAAAACTCCTGAAGTAATAAATTACTACAATTCGACAAAATTTGGAGTGGATGTTGTAGACGAGATGGCAAGAAATTATTCAGTGAAATTAGCATGAAGGCTTTTGCCTATGCATGTTCCTTTTTCAATATTTTAGATCTAGCGGCGATTAATGCATGGGTAGTTTTTAAGGAGACAACAGGTTCTAATCTGAGCAGAGGGGACTATATTCTAAAATTAGCAGATAAGCTAAGAGAGAAATATATTGCAAAAGAAGCAGAAGCTATCCGTCCATGTACCACCTCAGAAGTTTCAAACAAGTGAAAACGTGGCCAAATAATGCAATGCAAAGACAATAAAACTAACATTGTGAGTGAAAAATGTGGATTAAAGTGAAATTTGTGGTTGCAGTATGTGCAGCAAAAAAAAATGTTTATAGCATTCTGCGTGAGATGCTCCGAAAAAAATTAGTATAATGTAAGTAAAATATCATGCATATTTAACTTTTATTATGACTTAAAATCTTATTTATCTGTTGGAAATTTTTTATAAGATTTAAATTAATTAAAATATGTGTTACTTAAACAATATTCTTATGCCACCTACCAAAATCTTAAGATATTTGTTCTGCAATCAGAAATTAAATTTTTTAAAGATAATTTCCTATTAACTAAACTTTATAGTTATAATATAAGATTCTAGAAGCTAAATTTAATAAATCATTAATTAAAATCTTTGTATTAATCATGAAACACTTTGTTTTCCTTCTATATTAATCATAAAAATTAAGAATAACATGAATATGTGAAGTCCATAGGTCAGCTGTGACTCATCCCTGTAGTTCTAGGTATACCAGAAATACGATAAATCTAGTGTGAAATCGAGACGGCTTCATTTCTACTAACGGCAAGTAATTGTATACTTACTTTATGCCCTTACTTAATGAATTTCTTAATTAGATCGCGTTTTTCTTGGTATTATCCTAATACGAGTTATTTCAATTCCTAAATTACTTTGAAGTTTATTTATTAGGTTTATAGTTCCAATGAAAAGTAAAGTAATGATTTATGTTTTATTTAGAAACATTATGTATAATATATCACAAGAATTTGTCTAACACATGAACAATGACACGGTTAAATAAATTGTGGTAATTACTTAATGATAAACTTTATTTTTCTGGAACACATAAGTCATATCCTGAATTTAATATCAAAAAAAAAAAAAAAAAACAGAATGACACTATAGTTTGTCTCAGTTTTGATAATAACCATTATATATAATTTGATATTTAAGTGTAAATAAACACTAATGTAATATAATCATAAACAAAAGTTCGGAAATAATCTCATTATTAATAAATAATACAGTATGGAGAATTTTGTTATTGTACTTCGAGTAAAAATTATATGTACCAAGTCTTGTAAATATAAAAAAGATAATGAATAGAAATAACAACCCAAATTTATCTGTAGGAGGGAAAAAATATTATATACTACAGAAATTTACAAAAGGAAGTAAATTAAACAAAAAAATTAAAATGAAAGTTACCAACATTACGAAAAAAATATAGATAAATAGAAAAGCTGCTAAAACCAACAACTGAAGAAACGTAAAATAATGGAATATAAAGTAATTAATGTTAGAACAGGATGCAGAATGTTAGGCTGTGTTATTCCTAAATCAATGGCCAACTGTTGCCAAACTATATACATATATATGTTTATGTGTGTGGTTTATGAAGATTAACAAAAACACGAAGAGATAATATTTAATTCTGTTAAAATGAAAATAAGAAACAAATAATTTATTAAAGAGCATTTCAAACTGGAATCGAGATAATAAAATATTCAGAAACTCAATCTTATTAGTTTGTTATAAGAAGTTACACACACACACACGAAAGTACTTATTAAATAATAAATCATATTTATAAACTAAATGCTTTATGAACCACTTAAAATCAACATTAAGTTTTGTCGATAATTTCCTATTCATATATTCACGGATACAATACGTATATTAAAAAGTATACCGTAAATTCTCTTAGCATTTTATTTAATTATAATTTTTTTATGATTGAACATTTTGAGTAAATTCTACATAAATTTCTTATGAATTATTTATAATTCTAATATTTCATTTAATATAGTGGGAAAAGGCTTCTATGAAACACTGTAAATTAAATTCTAAGTATGAACAACAACAGCTCAGTAAAATATATTTTCTTAAGCAACTGAAATATGATTATGCATGTTTTGCTCTAAAAAAGAATTTTAAAACTTGAAAAATAGTGTTTCGATTTTCGCTTAAGACGTTTTTTTTTCAATCTTTCTTCTTACTTCAACAAAGTTTTTATTTAAATTCGCAATTTAAATATTTGAGCGATCGATTTCCGTTTGGTATATAAACATAAGAAAAAAAAATCCTGCAACAATTTCTTTAGTTGAAATAAATGGGAATTTTAAGAAGTATGGAAAGTTTGTGGAACAGAGAATTGTTTATAATGGAAATGTATTTTACAATATTATCATACAAAAAGAAAGAAATAAATTATAAACTTAAAATTTATTTTTTCATGCATATAAATATATGTATATCCAATTTGTACAAAATAAATTAATAGTTTTATTAAATGTTTTCTATTCTTTTTTTTAAATTTTAAGACAAAATTTATTTAAAATATTAAAATCTCTCAAGTTCGTTTAAATCTATCAAAACAACTCTTTTCACTCCCGACCTTTTTTAGAGTTCTTAAAAATGTTCAAGAACCTCACCCCCCCATCACTATGTGTAATTGAAGTATTAAATTTTCACTCATTATAAAAAAATTACTTTATACTGAAGTTTTAAGATTTCACTTTTACCCCTTACCTTTTAGCAAACGAAAATTCTAAAATTGGAAGTTACAGTTGAAACCATCACTACTTCTTACATTTTGGCTTAAATTGTTATTTTAATATTGATATTGGTATATATCGTAATTCAATGATGTAATTAGCTTTATACATTGTCAAGGTTATTCATATACATGCACATTAATTATAATAACAGGAAAATAAGAATAATGTCCACACATTTCCTTTAAAAATGTTTTTACTTATATTTCGAAATTTTTATAAATTTTGTCAATGCAGTTTGTTTTATTTTCAACCCCAGATTAGAAAGCTAAAATAAAGCAGAATTATCATGAAGTAAAAAAAGAGAGAGTTTGGATTTTAAAAAAAAATGATAGGTTTGTAAGACATTACTCAGAACGAATTAGCTTCTTCCATTTTGATCAATAATTCAAAAAAGTTAAAAAACTATATTTTAGGAACTGATAATTCGTTTTTTGTGAAGTATTAATTTTTAATATGTTAATTGAATTTGCATACACTTAACAAGTTTTATAATTCTTGGTTGAGTTTCTGTCATTGCGTCTCATATCATCTTGAACTTCCAACTTATTCTTGACTTTTGACTTGATTTGCAGAAGAGTTGAAAATCCACTTTGCAGAGGTTAGTTGAAACAAATGGCATTAATATTCAAAAAGAAAGAATTAAAAGTTTAAGGATACGAACAAAGCATAGCATACCAAAATTGAGGCAATGATTTTTGTTGAAATAAATCACGCACTGAGGAGTAATTTCGTTGCTCTAAAAATATATTCTATGGTGTTTATGTAACAGCCGTCATATTAAGTATATTTTCAAGTTAAAATGTCATGACAACTTAAAGCATACAGGCAAAGCGAGATCTGTTTGATCGCTCTTATCTTTTCCTTTCTCACTTTCTTATTATTTGTAATTTAACTGCCAATTAGAGCAGGTATGTTTTTGTATGTGTAAGTGTTGGCTGTTGCTTGTATTTTCAAAAGCTTAGGTTTTTTAAATAAAGGTTCGCGTTCCCCATCGCTTTCTTCCACAGAGATGTATTCATTTAGATAACCTAATCAGTCGGTTAACTGGAGTGTTCAACATGTAGTGGTACGGATTAGCTCCCTACAATCTTGCCTTTCATCAAGAATACCGGTAACATCCAAAGAAATATGAAAGGAATTTTACGATACTGCAGTGTCTGGTTCAGATAAATTCGGGAAGCAGCGTTGAAAGTCATATTTAAGAGCTGGAAGGAGTCTTTCATTTCCTTTATTAGATTATCTACAATTCCCGTCTCCGATTCTTCAATCAAGATGCAAAGGTGTTTAAACACGTCAAAGTTTCCAATATTTACTTTACGGGGCTTGTTTTACAGCCTTCATATGAACGCCCGTTTCTCTAGAATACAGTTTCATAGTTAGCTTGTATTAGATATCAGATAATAAAGCTACTCTTTGCATCCACCAGTAAAGTGCACCATAAACTCATATTTTCTATTGAATATTAAAAATTCCTTTATTTCGTTTTTCAATGCAAATATAAGATGAAAACGTTTCCTTTCAATAACCAACGAATAGTATTGTAGAAAAGCTCAACTTCGAAATCAGAATTCTTGTTTTTCACATAGTTCTAAAATCATATGAGTATTGTGAGTATTAGATTTTAAATATCTGACAATTAGTTTTAGATTTTAAATATCAGTCACCAAAGAATACAGCACTTCTTACAAAGGTTTTGGAAAGGTTTCGGTACCAAGGGAAAATGGGAGAATCATGAAGTTCATGCTTTAGTTGTAAGCTCTTAACTTTTGATAGAAATCCCGACCTTAATCCACGCATGGCAAGTGATCTATCGGTTTTGGTATACACTCCACACAAGTTTGTCCATTGTAACTTTTTATTTTCAGAGAATGAACAGATCATTTCCATGATGTCTTCACCATTCGTAACTGTTTTTAGTGCTTTGATAAACAGAACTAATTCCCTGATGTTTTCCAATTGAATATATCTCACATAAACGGATAACTGAGAACATAGACTAGCATCGGTGAACTCTTCAAGTTAACAGGAAAAGGTAAGAGATGACTTTATTTCTCATAAAATTTGTTCCATATTGTCTATTGACATGACTGAACTGCACCTCTGAATAGTGCTGTTGGACAGGGATGTATTGAGTATTTTAATTTCACTCGTTTCACCAGGAACTACTTATAGCTTAGCCAACTTTAATGAACAGGGTTTGATGAGGGTTTCTGTAATTGCATATATTTTTTAGCTATATCCAGAATAATTTCATATGATTTCTAAAATATAGATTGGCTTTGTTGTTCAAACGTTCCAGAAAAATCAAACTATTTTTTTCAAGGCAGTTTCGCATCATCTAAAAAAGTCCAATTATTTTTTGATGTTTTCAGAATGCTTTGTTTCTAAGTGACGTTTGAATTTTGAGTGTTTCATAGATTCAGTACCAAGAAAAGTGTTGCACATGAAAAAAACTGTGGCTACTCTTTGCATACGTAACGGTTGAAAAACAAATTTTAAATAGTTCTCCGAATATTTTTTTATACAATGCGTTGATATCTAAGAAATAAAATACTTCAAAATAATTTACAAAAATGTTTAAAAATATAAACTATCATTATTCAACATTTTTCTCGAACCAAAACGGTAAATAATAGAAAAGACCGGTCCAGCACGCATGCGTCCGAAATTAAGTTTATGTCACTTCATCTGCGTGACAGCAGTAGCCTAATGGTCATGGTCAGGAACTCGGTTTCGTCGAGTGGTAGGTTTAAGCCTTAATGCCCCTTAAAACCCACCGGTTTGATGTAAGTTAAATCTGGTAGAGGTCTCATGCCTTCCCGAGTCGTAGTGTCGATGTAATGAGAGAGAGGTTCCAGTTCCAGTGTCCTCCTCGTCACTTGAAGTTTAGAATTACAAGATCCGTCGGTCATAGCCCTCATGTTGCTACTAAATGCAACAATAGCCCTCATGTTGCTATTTAATGCTTCTCTTTAGAAATTTTAGACGAACACTTTCTCAAAGTTATTGATGTATGGCAGTATTTAGCGGAATACAGGTTAAGAACAACTGATCTATGTCCTGCATGAAATTTCAGATACTTACTTCAATTTCTTTAAAAATAATTTGGTAAACAGAATTTTTATATTAATATAAAAATTCTGTAGTACTTTACATTTGTAACCATCTTCAGTGAAATAATAAGATATTAAATTTATGATAATGCATGTTGAACATTTATTTTAAACATCCTTTGCAAATAAGATAATGCAATTTACTACAGACTTAAGAGTAACGTAAATTACAAAGTTTGCATCATAAGGCTGTTAATTGTACTTTGCTATATGGCATCTCTGTATACACTAATAATTATCATGCACTTAATAATCGTCCTTCAAAATTTTACATTGTGTTTAATTATGCAAATTTCTTCAGCACGCTCATGTATATATATATATATAACGTGTGTGTGGATTAACATATTTTTTTACTCTTAAATTTCTTTTCTTTGAATCAAAGGAAAAGCAACATTGCAGTTAAATTATTAATTTTAGTATGCATTTTTTGTAATTTGCATTATTATTAATTGTAGGAGTTCAAACTTGGTAAGGAATTTCCTTTTCAGACGACATTTTGAAATCTGAGTCATTATTTTTATCATCATCACTGCTATTTTTATGGAATTGCTGAACTTGTTCTTTTAACACTAATGAATCTTCAGACATTTTGAACGAGGGATTGAACAAATAGCTACCGGATATGAGTAATTGTCGATACTTGAATTAATGTTACTGACTTACATTTACCAACAATGGCCCTGCAAGAAAGCACATGAGCGAGTTGAATAAAAAAAGAAATATGGAACGATTAATCAAAGGGTATTTTAATAGCAGGAATAACTCAAATATTTGCTGTGGTTTTTTTGACAAGTACAGTCACTCTAGGTGTAACATTAATTTATACGCTTGTTATTTAGAAATGAAAAAAAAACTGTGATGTATTTAAATACCCTTAAAAATACAGCTAAAATCATGAAATTTCAAAGAGCTAAATTAAATGTTTTGTGAATAATCGCAACTCAAAAGAGATTTTGCTTTCTAAATTACTGCTTCTCTCGTTCTAGTGTTAATAGGATCTCTTATTTCCCTAGCTTTATCGTATTTAAAAAAAAAAAAAAACAATTGCCATTTATATAGATATTTAAAATACTTTACCTTTTTAAAATACTTTTCATCGTTCATTAAAATAATTACCATACTGATACAGATTTGAAATTTTCGTAGCTTTCAACGTTATTGTAATATAGTTAATAAAAGTAATCCATACGCATCTATTGTTTAGTTATTAATATTTCAATTTACTGTATTATAAAATGGAATTATTTCTCTTTACATTAAAAATTTAATAACTATACTTTTATTTTTATTTTGAGACATTGTAATCAGATATAAATATTGAGTTAAATGGATTAAAAAATTTAATTAAATTATTACAATATATTGTTTCATGTTTTAGCAATGATTTAAAATATGCATTTTTGCGAAATCAAAATTTATGAAAAACTAGAATAATAAATATCTAATTGAATATTTAATTTAAGATCTTTCTCGGACATTTATAAAATATAATTGAATTAATAATTTTTACAGAATTTGCGATAGATACATTTGGAAATATGCGACAACAAATCATTTTCTTGAAAAGAATGATTAAATATATCAATAATATTTAGGAAATTGTTAGTTTCCTTAATAGTTTAAAGTGAATTCAATTTATCATTCAGAAAAATGTAGATTTAAAGTAGCAAATGTTTACACAATTGCTGTTTGAAAGATTTAAGAGCGACCTATCGAAAGATTAAAAATTTTTAAAAATTTATTTCACTAACATTATTATGACCGTATATATTCGAAAAGAGAAATAAACAAGATTAAGAATTTAATAGGAAAAAAAAAACTTACAACGTTAAATTCTAAAGAGACAGACAATATTTGTTTTCCTAAAACTGTTGCAAATGCATAGAGAGAAAAATGATTTAAATTAATTCATTATCAAATTTTAAAGACGGCAAATAAACTCAATATATTGAATAAGGTGTTTTTCGTACACTTGTTATTTTGCTTGATTTTATACTGTAGGATAAGCGAATTAACACACCCTTTGTTCTAAGATAAACAAGATTAAAAAGCATCATCATCATGGTAGACTCAGGCAGCAGCATCTCAAGGTATTTTAAAACAAAGGCACTCATCTAGGGTGTTCAACATTCTGTGTGATTATTCTAATTAGTGAGCTCGTTAAGCCGGACAGCAGAAATATTTCGTCACTGTTGAAAATATCCTAGGAGATGGGAACAAAGTAATGGATGACCTTTTCGAATTTAATATCAAAATAGTAATAAAATTTAAATATTATTCATAGTGTATTAATTAAGTTCTAAGACTGATCGCACACAGACCATATAACCTAGTGAATATACTTATATTTCACAGTATGCTTTTGCATAATTTCTTCGCAATTCAATGCAATACTTAAAATGATTTTTCAGATTCTACAACGCCTCCATTCCAACACTTTCCTGTTCTAATGCCATTGCCTCTTCTGTTTCTGTTGAATTGAATTGCTGCATCTTCATCATCAATAAGAACTTAGGCCTTATCTTTTTCAAATACCTATCTGAAACATCTTCATAGAATACCCTTGTGACAGTGGAGCCTTGACGAATACATTCTGTTGCACATTCTTAACATTATCATCATTTCGACACGTACATGGACAAACTGATCACTCGTGGTCTTCGGTCGAGCATCTTTCGGCTTTAAACCACGAAAAATACTCAAATACACGGGAACGATACACAGAAATATATCCTTACATCAATTTAATCGAACTGTATATTTCAGTGGGTAAGTGTAAAAATTTAAATCTAAATTTGATCATCACTCCGTATTTATTTTTTTTTTCGAAGACGCACACATTCTTTACACAATGAACGCTGCTGAAATGGGACTAATCAAAATAAAAACAACCATTAATGCGCGTTTCTGAAGGTTGTTGCAATAGCATCCCGTCAGTTTCGTAGAGAAAGAGACATTTTTATTTTTTTTTTACAAATGGGTGTCTTGGAACCAGAATTGTCAATATACTCTTGAATACTCTGGATACATATTTCGTTCATTTTCAGTTTTACTTTGTAGAATATCTTAAATTGCGTATGAAATGAAGTATATACTGAAGGTATTTAATAATATAAATACAGTTTAGTTTGGAAATTTTCGCTTCTGAATATGTAGGGAAATTCACAGTAAATGTTTATAATTGTGACAAACGGTGTTTATACATATTACCGAATTAACCATAAATTGTTTAATGTTTAAATAATTGTTTGAAGTTGTTTTATTCTTCATATATTCATTTATATAATATTACTCTGACATATAAAGGGGTTCTGGTTTGGTATGAATTAATAAGATAAAACTGTTCCACAATAGAAAATAAATTTGTTTATCTACCGAAATGTCTTTGGGTTTCACAGAGTATTGTGTAGATTGAATTTATGCATGGTCGGCATGCGATTAATGCAGAATTTTTTTTGTGAACTTTTTTAGAAAATTAAATTTATATATATATATATTCAAAGTAATCTTCAATACTATATGCCCAGCAAATAACCTGATATATTTCAAAATATAAAGATTCTAAGTATAAGCAAAAATTATATTTCCAAATTATTATATGGTTGTTGACAATATCTTAAAAAAAATATTTAGAACTTCTAGAATTGTAGCAAATTTATGTATATTTTTTTATAAAAAGGAAATTCTTGAATTTTAGCAAAAGCATTTTTATAAAGAATTTAACAATTCACTATTTATTCAAAAAATACTTCTAAGGCATGAGGGTCATACAAGTAAAATATATTTTAAAAATTAATATATAATTGCTAATTAAATTAAGTATTAAAATAGATTAATTAATAGATAATTAGACTTAGATTAATAAAAATTCATAATTAATAAGAAATTAAAATTAAAAATTAATAAATATTAAAATCAATAATTGGAAATAAATTACTTTAAAAAAAATTAGAATTGACTTTGCTAAACTCATTTTAACATTTGCTAACGTTTTCTGTCCGTTTTTTATGTGAAGTTCTTGAAAAAGTATAATGATTGAAAATAAAAATTAATTATCATAAAATAAGCATACTTCCGAACCACAGGCTTCCTCAGAAGCAATTACAATCAAGAAAAGAAATTACTGACATCATATTTCTGATACATTTTTTTTTTTTTCATTTCACAAGCAACCTATTCAAAAGTCCAAAAATGGTGTCCATCTTTAACAACAAAATCAATAACAACAGGTGAATCTGCAATAAAAACAAATTATGAATTAATTACTAAAATAAAAGCAAACGATAAATTATTCAAGTGGACAATAATATTCTGTTCATATATTAAAATAAAAGCAGATGATAAAATATAAAATTATATATCTCTCTTGGCAATGCAAATAAATCTAAAACAAACTAAAAGTAATTATTATAGACATAATATATTATAATGTCAATATTTTATTCCTAACATCATGTATCCTTTAATTAATGTCAGCGCATTTTTTTACTCTATTTTTTCAACACAACAACGTGTTAGCACTAGTTAAAATGATTGATTCTTTTAATTCGTTACAACCTTCCTTTTCCCTCTTTATTTCGGTTTATAACGTGACGAAATTTAACACAATCACGCAGTATATAAATTCGTGATACTTTTATATTACCAAACAGTATATAACAGTATATAAGTCCAAAATGTGTTGCAATTCCATTATCACAAACTCTTCTTCATCTTAACTCTTGTCCACCTTATCATAAACTCTTCTTCATTTTAATGGTCTATAACTCTCTTGTGAATCAAACAATATCCAGGGGCGCTTATTATTTTTTTTAACCAATTAAACTAATTTTCTTCTTATCACTTTTCTACGATTGTTTAAAGTATTAGATGATAGAATTGTTTCTGTGTTAAATATGTAACTGTTTAAACAACTTTTCTCTTCATAAAATATGTATACTACGATTGAGAAACTACTTTAAGTACTGTAATAATTGTGATAATCAATAACAGGTAATTCTTAAAATGATTTATTTATGTATTTATGAATGTAAATTTCACGTGTATTTGCTTCTTATTATTTTGAAATCTAGAGCAATCTATTTAATTCTAATACAAAATACAAAGCGTAAAAAATACATACAAGTCATTACTAGGAATGAATGAATATGTTTATAAGCGAATTTAAAAGCTAAATGCAGTATTATTTTTTTCTTTGAATACCTAAGGAAAAAAACTGAAAATGATAAGAAAATTGATCCTGAAAAATTCAATAAAGAATATGGAAATTTTGTATAGATTATATAAGAAGAAAAATCCTCGAAAAATTGATTAAAATATTTTCTGAACAGTATTTATTGCTTTCAGAGCATTTCAATTCTTCTTATATGAAAAGTTTCGCTTTGATTAAGGAAACCTCAAATATAATTCTTCCGAAATTTTTCATCCTACAAAAATTTAAAAGCGATATGGAAGAGAAAATGAAATAATAAAACATACTTTTATAAACGATCTATAAATTTAATTTTAAATTATTCCTGAAGGTGCTCCTCTTAAGAATATTAATATTTCAATTTTTTTTTAAAATACATTTTTTGATGTTTTAAATCAGAAAATGTGCTTAGGTACAGATGTAATTTTATATTCAGAAATTTCCAAAGAAAAGAAAATCAGAAACTTTTGTCAGTTAAAATTTCTGGAAATTAAAATCGAATGATGTTTGTTAAAAAAAAAAAAAAAAAAGAATTCTTTTACAAATTAAGCTATAAAGAATAACAAAAAGGTTATTTTTATCTTGAAATGATGGGAAATGAAAACCCAATTAAGAGTTTAATGCCTTAGTTCAGTGTGTGATCAACTTCAAAATGGATTTAAATTTCGAAGAAAATAATGGAATTTTTAATATTTTTTGTAATAATTTTTTTTTCTATTTAATCCCCAATAGAGATAAAAAATTTAGATATTTACTAATTCCTCGAATTAAATGGGAAAAACAACTATACCCATGTATTGTCTGTGGTAGTAGGGAATATTAGGTGAGTCAAGTTTGAGGTTAAATAAATTTCAAAGTATTGAAATTAAATTTTCCCTTTTTTATTTAATACCTTTCCTTAAATTTATTTCCCATTATAGGTTCAAATTAATCGATGTATCAGACCCAAATTAAATGAAAGCTTTACCGAGATATCTTGTCTGTGATAGTGGGCAATATAAAGTGTATCAGAATTTTTGACTATTTAAATAACTAGGAATGAATGGAAATTTCAGTATTTACTTTTATTTAATAAAATTTAATGAGTTTACTTCACAATATAAAGATACAAATCGTTTGATTTATTTTCCGCCGAAATAAATAAAAATATTTTCAAAAATTCTTGTTTGTGGTAGTGGAGAATATAAGCAGAATCAGGATTTTGGTTATTTAAATTTTGCATATTTGAATGGAAATTTTATATTTTTTATTTAATAAGTTTCCTTTAATCTAGAGTTTTACGATATATGTACAAATTCAGTGATTTAATTTACTCTTCGAATAAAACTGAATAATATATATATATATATATATGAATAATATGAATATATATATATATATTTCTGAGACAGTGAGGAAAATTTGATGAATCAAAGAAATATCTATCCTACATCATAAAAAGATCCTACATCAAACTTCAGAATTCCCTTTAAAACTAAATTTGGAAAAGCTGTAATTCCTAAATTTAAGCAAACTGAATTATTCTGATCTCAGTTCTAAATACGTTGTATACAATACAATGAAAATTATTAAGTTTTCATTTTCATTTTTTTTTCTTAGTTTATGAATCACATTTCTAAATTCTCGTTTTCACTCTGTAAGTCTTCTTAATTTAAAAGTACACATTCAGTAGGGCAAATCATCCATATAAACAAAACCTTCCCTGAATGAAAAAATCAAAAGTTGTTTCAGTCTGGTAAAAAGTGCTCAAAATAGAATTTCAACGGAAAACTTACGCATTTCTTGCAAGTCCTTTCCACGCCATTCGTAAATTAAACAAAAGTTAAACGGCAATAAATATCCCAGTTGCATGACTGTAGTCATAATTACTTTTAACTCAAAACGTGTCTTTTTTTTAAAATTTTCCTATTTAAGGATTTTCTACATCAGCTTTCAATGTCAACCTATCTTCCCCAGAGTAGAAAAAATGCCATTTTTCAGTGTCACAGTAAATTAAACGATATTATGCTTTACTCTCGGTAATCTTTCCAAAGCAGACAGAAGTTCTTGACTTGATATTTAGGGCTCTTATCTACCGAACGTTCTGATTCCATTAAAGTAGTGTTAATCCTACGGAATTCCTAAAAATCGTCCTCAAATCTGTGCATTTTTATTTATTTGAATGCAAAAAATGGCATCCGGAAGAACAAAAAATGTTGAAAATTTCTGTGAAATTACATTTTCTCCTTGAATTTTGAAAATGTTTTAGAATATTTTTAAAGACCAATAAAGCCACAAACGAAATAATAAAATACAGGTAGAATTTTTTTTAAAAAACTCGGGGGAGGAGATGTAACTTCGTAGAAACTTTTATTAATTTCTGCTCTTTCGGATGCACTTTTTATGTTTTCGAATAAATAAAATGGTATAAATTTGAGAACAGTTGCAGGAATTCCATAGAATTAACATTATGCTCATTAAAACAAAATGACCTGTAGATGGGAGCCTTAAGAAACAATACTGAAAGACCTCTCTAGAGAAATGGTGTCTTTCGTATAATAAATACTGTATAAAAGACTCCTGTACTCTAACGATTCAATAACATATTCTACAGAAACAAAGAACTCCAAAACAATCATGTTTATGATAATTCTGAAAAGCACTTAAAAAACGCTGAAAAAGGTGTTGAACATGCATTTACAAAAATGTACAAAATGTACGCCTTCCAGGATCAAAAATTGAAACTTGTAACTATTTGTGAATATTTTGAGATATTCGCGCGCTTTAAGCTGCTGATCGTGACTTCTTTAATCCTTTAAGTAACATAGAAATTTTAGATCATATGGATATCTCAAAGTTTTAACTATCATTTATAAAAATAACTTGGATATTTTAGTTAAAATTTATTTTGCATCATAATTTATCATTATGAGCATGATGTACCAAATTACAGCTATTAATGTTGTTTGGTTTGGTTTCCAGAATCCTTAGATTGAAGTAATCCACACTGTCTTTAAGTTTTAATTTTTACTAAAATATTCACCATTCAGAGTTATGCATTTTCTACAGCGTTTTTTTTTTTTTTTTGACCTTTCCAAGGTCATCAATTTATTATTCAAGAAATTAAACTCTATTCAGAGGATTTCTTCAATCTACGTTTCTTTGAAAGAAAATTATCACAATTAAAGACTGTAATTTGCAACGTTATTTATATAGCTGTCAGTTAATATGCAGAAACAAATATATCCAGATATCTCATTTATTTGTTAGATGTAATGAAAATTTAATGATACATCTCCGTATTGCTTTGTGATTATTTTCATAAAATTTGTTTTTTA
>BMAW01043976.1:31027-67690 GCA_019974015.1 Nephila pilipes
ATCTATCTATCTATCTATCTATCTATCTATCTATCTATCTATCTATCGAATTTTGTTAGCTATTTTAAAAAGCAGACTGTGTTTTGAAAGTTTCTTAAAAATAATTAGATTTATATTTTGGTATGCCATTATTAGCTAACAAAGGGGCTCTTTTTTCATAAATCTTTAAATTCGTTATCTGTTAACTTTTCAAAATCTTAATGAAACCCTTATAATTAATTCATAGATCAGTTAAAACTGTAAGAAAAATCAGTTTTTAAAAAATTATATCAAATTTTTTTTTTTAAATTTTTTAAAAAAATATAATTTTTAAAAAAAAAAAAAAAAAAAAAAAAAATACTGTTAATATACTGGTCTTTGAAAGAATGGAACCCATTTATTAGTGAAATTTGTTCCTTCCTTTGAATTGAGTCAAACTGTATTCTCTTTTTTATTTGCTTTATACTTCTATTTTCTTAAATTCTTAATCAAATATTTAAAATAGACAGTTCGTCACTAATACAATTTTACGGGGTATAATTTTTAAAATATAACATAAAACATTTCCATGAAAAAAAAAATTGATTAGCAACATGTAGTACAATAGGGAGCTCTAAACTTTAACTTCCATTATGTGTCTACCAAAAAATCACCGTTTTCGTAAAACTTTTCGAAAATTTCTTTATTATGTTTTGTTAAAGTATCATAATTAGGATTTCAAATATGGTTTACATTTGTTTTTAGAGTAGCTGGAAACAAATTTATAGCCCAGACTTTAAACCGGAAGTTTGGTTCAATGCGACCGGAAGTGGAATATTTCAAGACCACAACTAAATTATAACAATATAAACAATGTATTTAATCAGCTGTTTCTTCTTTTTTAAACGATGGGACTATGCAATTTACTTTTTAAATACAGAATTTAGTTTTATTTATTATAGTTGTAGGTATACCTGACAACTATTTCTTCACTTAATTTTGATTTATAAATTTGCATTTTATTACGGAAAATTTCATTCTTAAAAAGTAATTCATGTATTAAAATGAAAATTTACTACAATGTTCTGTATATCATTAGGTATGTTGTGAACCTCGCACACAACTTTTAAGTTCATAACTATTTATTTAAAGCTATTTTTATTTAAAAAAGTGATGTATATTATTGTAAAATCATGTTGTGTTTATAAGTTTTGGTATAACTCAGTACGTATAAGAGATTACAGCATTTTTCTGCTTCACAACACAGGTATAAATATATATTAAATACATTGGTGAAACTAAAATTGAAATATATTAATTAGAATTTGTTGTATTAACTTTAGAGTAAATGTCATTTCCTACTAAATTTTAACTAAATATGGCCAAAATTTGAAAAAAAAAAAGAAGAAGAAGAAGAAACAAGTTCACGAAAATGACTTTGGAATTTACCATTTCATAGACCATTGTAATTAAAAACATAAGTTTTTCTCGATTTTTTTTTTTTTTTTTTTTTTAAAGTGCTCTGAAGGTAGGCCTTAAAATCTGCAAATGAAAATTCTAGTAACTTATGTTAAATACAGCGTCGCATCACACACGTATGATCACAGTATTAATTCCATTTAGCGTGACAGAATTTTTTTAATTACATTTTCTGCTTCGTGAATTGCGTTGGCAATTCTGCTCTTCGAAAGGCATACAACGAGTGTGAAACATGATAGGAATATGTTATTGCTGATTTTCTCAAATAAGTACCTTTCACGGTTCTACTGGAGTCAATTAAATCTAAAAAAGATTTAATATTTTAAATCATTTACGAAAAGAATTAAATTTGTTTTCTCTTAAATGACTTGGCCACACAAAAGTATTTAGGTTCAGAATAAAATTTTGTGTTTTTATATTGCGCATCCCTTGAGATTAAAAGGATTTAATTTTCTTTTTGGAGAATTTGATTTTTTGCTTAAGCTTCATTTTATTTACTTATTTTTTGTATTTATAACAAATGAAATTGAGCCGAAAATTCATCTCTTACGAAGTAATTAAATATAAGCGGATTAAGTCATATAATGTTCTTTCTAGAAAAGAAATATTGTAATTTGTTTAAAAAAATTGCTCATTTTTAAATATTTATTATGTTTAGTTTCTTTATTCCAAATGAAATGTTTATTTTTTTAGTTTTTTTTTTATTATGATGTTAATGTGTTTTGTTTCGGAATTTATTTTTCAATGGTTATTTTTAAGCAAAACGTTATTACGATAATTTGAAACATTAATCATTAACTTTATCATTGAATTAAATAATTTTACTACATTTAAATATTTTAAGAGTAGAAATTGTATAAGTAACTTTCAGTTCCGGTAAAATACTTGAATATATTTTATTGTTTTTTTTTCAATTTAATTATTTTAATTAATAACGAATTTTACAATTTTCCGTCCTCATCGATTGATGATGACGATATAAGAGGTTCATCTTCCTTTTCAAAATTTCATATCACATGATGAGCGTCTTTTAAGTCTCACTTCTAATTTTAAAGGTCAATAAAAAAAAGAAAAACAAAGTACTCACTCGGCCAATAAACACTTACTAGAGGATTGCCACCTAATTTTAGTGCGTTTAATATATACCTATGAAGATTTATTTCAAACGAAAAATTATCAAGAAAAAAGAACGTCAGCGAAATGCTTACAGATTTTACTTTTTGTCCTAATTTTTGTTTTCTTTACTGATTTTATTTATTTTTCTTTTTATTTTGATTCAATTTTCTAAATCATTATTGCCCGGCTGGGCAGAGGCTGAAAAATCAAAAAACAAAGGAACTACATGACACTCTTGACTTTCCTTTTCCGGCTGGGTTTCCTTTCCTGATTCTTGGTACCCACTGAAAAATTCTTAAACTTGCAGAAGGTTATTTGGATCTTGTTTTAGATGTTAGAAAGAAATACTCTTTCGATTCTGATTTGAAATGAACTGCATTAGCCACTATTCACGTACGCTTTCCGGTTGATTCCTGGCTTCATTTCTACACTGATGGTTCAGCTGAAGGGACTATTAAAAATGCTGGAGATGGGGCTCACTCTGCGGTACTACATCGTCTTCTGCCGTTCGAAAATAATTTGACAACTTAAATGGTGAAATAGCTGCCATCTCTTTAGCCTTGGATAAAATAAAGCATAGTAAAAAGAAAAATATTGTATTTTTCTTTGACTTCAAGGTGGCAATTATTCTTTTAACTACTTCCATTATTTCCATTTGTGGAATCTCTAGGAACTGCATGGAAAAAATAGACAATCTATTGTATATTAAGAACCGTATTGTCCTGCAATAGATTCCAAACCATTGCGGGGTATATGGGAATGAGCAGGCAGATATATGGGCTGAAGATGGATCTCAAATGATGTAACCAAATCCCCCTCTACCTCTGAGACATATAAAAGTACATATATCTTCTACTCTCAAATCTAACTCAGCAAATACAGCGAAAAGGCCTCTGGGAAAAAGTGAAAATCCCTATTGAATAAGTCATCTAGAATTTCCTGTTTCTTACCAAGAACAGTTGGAGTGGCTTGCTTTAGACTTGCTGCGGGACATGACTATCTACAGAGCCACCTCTATAGAATTGGACTCACGAACACAGATATTTGTCCTCTTTACGACCATGGCATGATCATCACAAGAAAACACCTCATTTTATGCCCTGTCGCCCTCAATGCTTTTAAGTCCTTTAACTCTTCATCTTTGTGTGGTACTGACAACATGTTTGCTGACTGCTTGTATCGTTCAACACTGTATTGAGCTGCTCCTCGACTCATGACTGAAAGGTCGGAGAGGGGCACAGGAGGAGAGGGTAATTTAATCGGCAGAGTTTATGGAGTCTTCAGTGATATGAAACTCATAAGTTCTGTATAATAAATTTTCAATTGTATTTTTATTGCTATAAAAGGTTTGATTTTGTTGCCTATGATTGATGTACTTAATAGTCTATTAACTGACTGCTTATTGACATCACACTTAAAAGCAATATGAAGGCCTTTGGTGATGAACCAAGGTCAAGATACCGAGTAGTCAAATAAAATTGTAAAATATGAATTACGACTATTTCTGTCTGTATTCTGGGATTCTTGATCTATTACATGTAATGAATTTAAATATTGGTTTTTGTCTGAAGCACTTCTTTAACGAAATAAATCAATTTTTTATTGAACTTCTCTAAAATGAAAGTATTGAAATGTTATTTAAATGTATTTTATGTTTTGTTTTGTTTCTAAAAGAAAAATTCCTGTGTTTTATGAAGTATTTCGATTATTAAACGATTTAGAAATATGAATAGCATAAAGAATGTGTTTATTTATTCAAAGACTATTCGATCATCTATATTACCTTCTATATACTGAAAACGAATATAATACCTTAATCAGTGTATCCGAATAACATTTTAATATGTACTGAAATGTACAGAACCAGCTTTATAATTATGTTTTAAATTGTATTTTAACTGTAATTATTTAGTTGTGCTAGTAATGTTTATTTGAAATTAGTATAGAGACTAATATACATCAAAATATTAAGTCAACAATAAGCAAATAACAATATTCTTCATTTACGCTATCACATTTTAGTCTATACTCTCTAGGAAAAATGTTTAGTATATTAAAAAAAAAAGAAATTGTAAATATGAATTTCACTAAAAAAGTGTGTTTATAGATTTATTTAAAGCGTAGAAGTTCGTCTACATTATGTGGAAAACTATTGATTGCTTCACTGATTAAATATTGATGTACCATTGAGAAGCTTAATGAGAGATACTGGCGGCTAATTTTGTGACTTTGAATCGCAATCAAGTGACGACGACGACATATGATCTAGCATCTCCCTCTCTTAGCTTCTACACTACAAATTTAATGTACACGACATGTTTCGGCCCGTCATGATATGGCATGTTTTAGAGACATATTTGTCCCCATGATTTGACAAAACAACGTCGAGAATTCGGAAACCATAACCACTAAGGTACTGAAGAGGCTATGTAGAAAAAGAATATAAGAACTTTTTTTTTCAATATTTATTGAAATTTAACGAAACAACGTCAAAATTATCTTTTAAGTGTTTTTATTCAGTTTGTAACGCTTATTTGTAAAGCATGTTTCATTATTTAATTCCAATGACATCCTTTATAATTATTAATTAAATAATTAAAAAATTTTGAACTCCAATTTAAGATAAATAAGAGTAAGATAAAATACTTTATGAATCTTTAAAGAATTGATAAGGTATCTCTAGCTCTTGAATTCCACTTAACTCAGCGATCTTAGATTATGATTTAAATATGAAGTCACAACTTATTAAATCATTTGTTCTGATTCCAAAAATTCTCACCAACAGTTTTTTCGTTACTTAGAATAAGCTTAAGAATCACTTCTATCCAAATGACTAATTATCCTATTTCAATTTATTTTAGTAATAACTATGAGCTTGAGGTTATCCTCTATATCTCTTCATTTTTTTAAATTAAATCTATTTCATTTACATATCATTATCTCTAATTCAATTCACATGATCTCTATTCTCATCTAGTGTACGTAATCAAGTTTCATTTTTATTTGGGAGAAATTGTAATTTTATACAAAACAATTTACATTTAGTGTGAACAATTAGAACTTTAAAAACGAAAAAATTAGAAATAAGAATATCTCGATGAATTTAATGATATATTCAAAACGTATGCAGCCATTTGTATTACTTCTCCATATGAAGAAAATGTATATAAAACATAGTTTCAATTATTATTGAATTTTTGTAACTTAATTAAAATATTATTATTTTTTTTATTTTGTTATGTTAATATTTTTAATTGAAAAATAGAAGTGAACAAAAATCATGCATGAAAAATTAAGTCTAACAGTAAGCAAATAACAATACTACTAATTTAATCTACCGCTTTTCATATACACTATAACTATTATTTCATCTTAATAGTTGCATACAAGTAATAATATTTATAGATACATAATAAACTATATGAAGATAATAAATTCACCCTTCACATCGGTGACAATATTTATCAACAAACTTCCATGAAAAAAGTCATGAAATCCGAATTGCATTTCCTTTGAATCAAGTAGAAATGTTTTACTGTTTCTGCCAATTACATTTGCAGTCATTGAAGGGGGTAGAGACGTCAAACCCACGATCAGTAGACTTTTTTGATTGATGATTTGATTTATTAACGTCACACTAGAAGCAACGCGAAGATTATTGGAAATGGACCTCGTAATTTTGAAACTCGGTCAATGACACGGACAACACTTGAGCCGGCTCTTACCTCTCCTAACTTCCCCACTAAACCAATAGGGAGACTTTGAGCCTGGACACACTCGTTTTAGACTTGCTACTGTACACACAAGAAATCTGATTTTTGACAAAAAGGCAGAAATTCTTCCCGACCAGGACCAATCGTAATATTTCCCAGACTTCTCCTAAGTATCTTGCGAATTCTATGGAGTATGACAGAGAAGATATATAATTATTTTATATCTTAAATTATTTTTTGAAGAGCTTAGTCTCGTGGACTTGGTCTAATCATATGAATTTTAGGTAATGAATTGAATAAAAATAGAATAAGCATTCTGCGCCTCGACATCAGTGAAGAATAAAATTCCTTTTTACTAGAGCTTATTAACATACTGACAATATTTTCTTGTGAGACATCACAAAATTGTAAACTAATTAATTAGTGGTCATATCTCTCAGATTTTGTCGAGGACCCTAGTTCACCCGTTGGCATGTTGTCGGAATTTGTAGAGCTAGGTGTCGTCTACGTTATTTGACCAAGGGTCAAAATTCCGAGGTATATGGCCAATATCCCTCTAACATCTTCACAGCGCAATGTGTTAATAAGCAATCTCAATCAAGCAGAGTTTTTTCTGTATTTGTTATGTTAAAAATGACCAAATTCACGCAGACTTATTCCTATCTCCGCAATGTTAAAATACCCCAATTTCACACAGAACTATCCCTATCTCTGTAATGTTTAAGACGCAAAGTTCAAAGAGCGTTGTTAAAATACTGACTGTTCTTAAAGTCACCAATTTTTATTTGTGGATTTATTGTATCGTTTTCTTCATTATTTTAATGAGACGTTTTATCAAAAAAAGATATTCAAACACTTTACGGGGTAAAAGGTACTGTATTGATTATTGATTTTAAATTTTTCATTTGTCTTAAAAAATAATTAAAATTTTAAAAATTTCTCTCATTAAAATAAAAATAATAATACATTAAGTGCACACACAAAAATTGGTGACTGTGCGACTTTTAAAATTTTTAAGAATATTCTTTAAACCGATTCATGTTTGACATCACGTAGATAGGAAAAATGCTGCGTGAGGTGTCTTGTTAAGGTGCAATATCTTTAGTGAATAAAAATAAATGACTTCCAAATAAATGTTAAGCGTGTTGTACTGTACGAGGGTGCGTCCATAGGTACCTACTTCTGACGATAGATGACATTTTTTATGAAATTTGGTTTTACTATAGTTTGCAAGGTCTAATAACTATAAACTGCCAATTTAAAATTTGTTTGCAGCTTCTTCTAGCTGATACTATACATAAAATCTAGATTCTTTATTTTTCACCTATAACCTAGCGACAAATAAAACGATGATTTGTTTTCGAAGAACCTGTTCTAAAGAAGGCAAAGATGGCGTGAAAAGCTACAGCCCGACTTTCTTACGATCTGCAGAGCGACGTAAACTCAAGAATTGCTTAAAAATAGGAAAAACAAACTTAACTGCTTTGAGCTACCCTCATACCTAATACAGGTATTTTCGAACGCTTGTAATTGTCAGAAAAATTTGCATCATATAGAATTGTGTTTGAAAACTATCGTAAATATATCACTTAAATATTTATTGATTGTGATTTATTGTACGTCGAAATGAGAAAAAACACGATGACTATTGATGCCGGAGCTAGTAATTTTGAACCTAGGTCAAGTGATAAGGACGACACCTGAATCACAATTTCATATACAAACTTCAACACCACGCCAACGGGAGGACATGGGACTTCGACTAAAATTAACGTGCATCAGTCCCGTTACAAGGAGGTCTTAAGAGCATTCAGGGCTCAAAACTACTACTCCACGAAAACAATGCCGTCCGCGACCAAGACCACTAGGTTACAATGACCACATTCCCTAAAGAATTGTGGTGTTGTAAGTGCAGTTTGTTTCGAAGTGTAATGGAGAGTTTTGAGAATATTTAATGTGTTCTATTTTGTGGAGAGTGGGGAATGGCAACAGTGATTTGTTCCCCAATTTAATGCATATTATTATTAAGAAATTAAACAGTGAATCTTTCGTTGTGAAATTTGATTCATTTAAAAAGAATAACTTACTAACAGTTAAGCTGTGCAAATTATTTAAAATTTGAATTTAAAAAGGATTTATTAGAGCACCAAGTATTTTAAAATTTTTTAGAGATCCATTCAAAGGAATGTCATTGAGAAAATGTTAAATAAATCTCCGCAGAAAAATAGATCTTTCTCTTTCTCCTTAACTTGCTTTTTATACATAAGAGAAATGTAAAATGCCGAGTTAGGAATGTAAGAAATCACAAATAAAAAATGGATTGGGAAACATGGAGTATTCCATTATTTTAAATTAGTTGCCGAATTTATGAAATAAAAGAATAATTCATATGATTTGAAATATACTTTGAATTCTATTCATCAAGTCTTTCTTATTGTTAACAAACAATTCAAATTCTCATGCAATAACAATTTTTCTATCATAAATTTGAATAAAAATATTAGAAACGTAAGATTAAGGATATATTTTCAACTGCAGATTTTCATTGTTGTATTTTTTTCAGTTTAGTACCAAAAACGTTTATTCGTGTGTATTATATACGTATTGGTGCTCTTTCGTATTTGAATAGTAAATAAATAAATGATGTTATTAGAAAATTGTATTCTTTGCTTGAAAAACTATGTCTTATTTATCTTCAAAGTACAAAAGCTTTAGAAATATTTTGCGTTTCGTATTCGTTTTGTCAAGATATTTTTATTTCATCAACTGCTATTGCTTCAATGAGCATACTGCATACCACTGTAAATTCCATTCTTTGAATGTCAAAGAAATTGAAGTATTCTTCATTGAGCTTATATAAATACATTCGAAATCGTGATTTATTCTTCAAAGGGAAAACTGTGAATACAATTCAGTTTGATGTGATATTTATTCTTTAATTCCAATAGGAAATTAATTTATAAAAAATAATTTTATTTATGATATATGCTATCATAATTCAAAAGTACTAACACTGAACGAGTGAATGCATTTTTAAAGATTATACTTCAAACCACCTCATATTCAGTAGAATAAAATATGAGAGAATAATATAATGGTATTTTTTAAATTTACTCTCTTTAATTAACGGAATTTATTGTATCTTGAAATGTAGTTTTTTGTGAGGATTTTGTATATTATGTAGAGTCAATTTATTGAATTTTCTCTCTTGATTTCAGAAGCTTAAAATACATTCAGTGACAATTAAATAAAAAAAAATAATAATGTGAATAATATATATACATATATATATCCTCTATATAAAAGCTTTTTACTATCATTTTGTTTTAAAAGTACACATACTGGTTCTTTTCAGTAGAATTCCATCTTCAAATAATAATAATAATTTCCCATCATCATTTTATCAAAGAAAAATTTATTAACTTAAGTTTGTGAAAATTGATAGCTCTATTTAATTATTATTACATTTCGTAAATTTAACCTTGTTCAAAACAATCCCCAAATTAACTCGATTCAAAACATTATAAATCAGCGAAACATCATGTTTCAGGATAATTACATAAATTAAGATCACGAACAAATAAAAACAATAAGTGTTCTTATCCATTAGAATGAAAAAAGAAGAAGCATGCGATATTATTTCGCTTAGAATTCTGGAATTCATTACGATTCGAAAGACGATCTATCATTTGTTCTTCCATAATTATCGTAGCAATTTCTAAGAATAAAGAAGTAAAAAAATATGAATCAAATCTTTGAAAATATTACATAAAAAAGAAATCATTAAAATGTTTTCATTCCTTACATTTCGTTTACCATATACATTTTTGTCATTCCACCATGAATAACGACTTGAAAAAAAACAAAGAAATTTATCTTAAGGACTTATTTTTTCCGCATCTCGTTACTTTTTTTTTTTGTACTTACACTTCATTTGCATGGTGGCATAACTTTTTTGTTGTTATAAGAGTAGCATTATTGACTTACACATTTTTTGATTGGCTTAACTGAACACTTTTTGTTTATTGTCAATTTGAATTTTATTTTATTGAACACATACTTTTAGCTATCTTTCAAATTCGGCATTAGTTAAAAGATATTGATATTTTTTTCCTATCAAATCGTTTTGCTTATTTATTTATTAGGACTGAATTTTGCCTAGATTTTTTTTTTCAGAAGTGTTATTTTGTTTAAGCCAACACTGATCGTATACGTGAAATCAGAAATAAATATCATCATGCTGAAATTAATGGATAATTTTAAGGGGTTATCGTAAAATTTTAATTATTACAAGAAATAATTGAAGTATCTAGATAAAATTGGATCCCCATATTATTTGATTTTTTATACACAATATTACAAATTACTGGTTACAATGCTGATTTGTTTGTTTTCAAGAAACCCTAGACTGAAGTACATCACAGTAAGTAGAAAATACAGTTCAGTCTACAAAAATTCTACAACGATGACATTCAAAATTTCACGACAAATTACGATAAATATATTATGAGTATATAAATGTATCTTAAGAATGATAAATAGAAGTTAAATTTTAACCTTAATCATTTTAATAATTATCACAAATTTACTATACCCAGGATAATAATTAAATGTAAATTATATTGCAGATAACTTCAATTTACGTCATCATAAAGCCACACAAATCAGTAGATGTAGTATTTTCTAACACTGTGTACATAAATATCAAGTAATATACGGCATAAAACTATTTTTAAACAATGGAAAGAAAGAAAATGAAAAGAAAAAAATCATCAATAAGTTTGCAAAGCCTCGAAAGATGCTAACTTATTTTTATTAAGAAAATAATTGTTATAAAATTATTTAATAATATAAATTAATAATATTTTTCAATGATATAATAAAATTAAAATACTATAAAAATATTGAAATGCGGAATACTGTTCCCGTCAGATAATGAAAATACAGCCACTGATAAATTATTAAATAGAATGTAAATATTGATATAATAACCACTGATAAATTATTTATATTTTAAGTCAAATTACTGCTGCCGTGAAACGAAAATAAAACTTATTTTACGTATTAATCTAGTCTCAACACTATTACTCGAATTAGGCGACTATACATCAAACTGAAACAATTGTCAAACTATCAAGAAACAAATTTTTTTGAACAAGTCAAATGCATTTCACGCTTTATTTTGAAAAAGGTTTAGAGATGAGATTTTGTGGTTGTACGAAAGCAAAACCTCTTTGATTTTCCATTAATAGGGCTTTCAAAAATTGGAAAAAAAAAGTGTTAGTCTAACATTACAGTGAGAAACAAATAACATTATCTGCTATTTAGAAAAATAATTCATTTCTATTTATAAAGTAAATCCCACGAGTATGCTACTGATTCGCAAAAATAAAAATGAAGGAAAATATGAAACTTTCAGCAAGTTTGAAATTTTTCCCTACACAAGGTATGCATTACCGGTTATACATTACTGAACTAATATTTTTGACAATCGGATACTAATTTCCTTGTGAACTGTCGTATATTTTATTATGCATATCTTTTTGTCACATGCGAAGAGGGCTTAAAAATTACCGAGTTGCGGTTGGGAATGGAAGGGTTATTCACTCTAATATTGTTCATTGATCGTTTTTCCTATAATTAAGAAGTCCATAAGTATGATTCACTTCTCATTTGAAATCCTCGTCGTTTCACATTTTCTGGGTGGCTTTACATTCTTAGAGGCAGATTCACCGTAAGCGATCCATTGCTTTTGACTTTTGCTTGGTTAGGGATGTATGATGATGAACCGATGACTCTTAAAGACGTTGACTACTCGTTGCAAAATAACGAAGACAGAGTGACATGCAGCAATGAAAATTTTATTTTGCAGCAAACGACTGCGATACGAAAGTTAACGCATGGATCAGGGTAAAATTTGTTTTAGATCAATTTAACAAATTGCAGCAGATAATGGTACTACAAACTTTCTGTATGAATGCCATCGGACATTAAATAAAGTACCTTTCGAATTCTCCTCGTGTAAACGCATTCATATATTTTACCGCATCTTATGTGGCGGTATTTATTGCCTTTAAATGAATACACAACCTTTGAAAAATTATTTACGTTCACTGATGATGAATATTAAATGTTACAAATATTTACAAAAAAAAATGAGTTCATCTCTTTTCATTGATCAAAATCTCCGCGCTCGATACTTTTATGAACACAATAGTTGTCTTTCAAGAAATGGCCACTTTCCAAAAACAATTCTAGAAATACAATTCTCTAGCATTGTTCTGATAACTGAAACAGTTTATTTATACAAATATGGAAGAGAAACATTCCTTAGATAAGAGTTGATACAGAGTTACTATGACATTACAGCGTTGACGTAAAAATAATATTATGAACGCTGAAGTTTAATGTCTCTCCTAATAAACGATAAACGATGTATCAACAGAAAGTACGAGTACATACTCAAAAGGAGTAATTTTTTCCACCAAGTTGGCTGCACAGAATTCACAATCCATTTAGAATGCCCGCTTTTTGTTTCAGTCGGTTAAGAACTCTCATTTTATACCATGTTTAAACAAATCTTCCGATTCCGAATCTCGCTACCTAAAAGTTGAGGAGCATAATCCGTTTATGAACACAATAGTTGCATCAGCATCAGCGTTTCTTTACTGGCGAAAAGAAACGCTGAGTTCCGTATTTTTAACGAAATAAAAACTGTTCAATGAGATGGATTAGATAAGTATTAATGTGTATGAATAGTATCATGAGCTTAAAGAGGTTGATAAAAAAAATTCAAAAGTATTCTTTCGAAAAGATAAATGAAGTCTTCTACCATTTGGTATCATAAAGGGACTTCCCTCATTGAATGCTTTCCCCAGGGGAAAGAAGTTAGTACCGTGCAGTACTCAGATACCTTAAAAATTATTAAGGATAATACTGAACAGAAGAAAGAAATTGTTAACGAAGAGAAGGTGTTTGTTAACTTCTTCAATGAATTTCAATACGCGAAATTATGTGCACTGTGTTTGGGATAATCCGGGGGTGTTACTTGTTGATTTTTTTTGCCTCATTATCACAAAATAAGTCCAGAAACAAATCGAAAACAAATTACTTGACAAGTTTACTAAAAGTAATATTTTACTGCATAACAATGACCATTCAAGGCGTGGCTCGTTGATTTCGCTATACCATTGCCTTATAATTCGGACTAACATAATTCCCCTTATTACAAACCTTATCTAGCGTAAGTGACTACTGCATTTTCCAGCACTGAAAACGAATTAAAGCGATCAGCGCCATGACGATGACGATGTTGTCAATTCGGCCTTGCTGTTGTGGTTAGCCGTGCAAGAGGCAGACTTCTATTCAGAATGGAATCCAAAAACTGGTTGCACGGTATCATACGTGCCTTAATAGTGAATATAATTATGTTGAAGCGCAGATTAATGAGCTCACTTTTTTACAAAAAAAAAAAAAAAAAAAAAAAAGATGAAATCGCACTTGTTTTTTTAATATAAGAATACCACTTAGTTATTTTAAAAACATAATAGTCTTCATAGGACTAAAGAAATTATAGTAACAGAAACAAAGGAATTTAATATTTTAACAACAGCTTAGTAATGAATACAGTACACTTGCGAGTATCTCGTGGTTCAACCCGATTTCAATCAAATATTCAAAAATTAAGAAAAATGAAACAGTTACAATCTCGCCATAGAGAAATACACGATGGCGTGTCACATGATCATAAAATTATTCCAAACATAAAAAAATATCAATAAAAATAAGAGAAATTGACTATAAACATGAGGCGAAACATAAATAAAAATACTTAATATTAATAATATAAAAATTTATCCAAAAACATTGCAATACAGTATACTTCTTATTATAATTATCTGAATCACTCGATTGTATAGTAAATATTATTATAAATAATATAGTTAATATTAATATAAATAGATCAGTACTATAAGTAATTGTTTGTATAAAAGATTCAAGAAGTCATGATTACATGTAAGGCTTCAAAATTCCTTCCCCAAACTTGAAAGTGGGTAACTTTCAATTTTTTGCATGAGATCTTATGTCATTTTCAGCATTAGACAAATTATATATATATATATATATATATATATATATATTAAGTTACCTCTTGATGAAAAAACCACATTTCAGTTCAAATCAATAAATACATATAGAGGAAAGGCTGATTTAGTTAGAATTAATTCATATAGTAAACTATCTTATTCTCATACAAAGCAAATTAACTGAGAATGAGACCCAAAAAAAATATACATTTGATTAAAAATACGTTCGGACTTGTAAACAAAATTATTTTCGAAAGTGAATAATGACTGGACATTTAATTGTTGTTGGAAATTCCGATTAACAGCTTTCTCAATATATTGTTTGTTTATAGATTCATTTGATATTTTCACACAATTGCAACTCGTACTAATTATATTTGTTTGATGATAGGATTTTCTACTTTATAAATATTTTTGTAAGTGTAGCGTGTTAAAACGTTGTTGAAAATTAGGAGTTCGAAATTTCACGAATTTTAAATGGATGCTTGTTGTGTTATTTTCAGATTCAGCAACATTTATAGTATTTCTGTCTTTGATTGTGATATTGCTATAATTATTTTGTCTAATTGATATCTTTACTTAAAAAGATCTTTAAAAATGTACGGATATAATACAACACTAGTAACAACTGGAAATGATTGTTATACTGCTTATCATAAGTTGAATATTCCATTTTTTTAACAATATTTTATACAATTTGAAAAATTAACCAAGACGAATTTTATTTCAATGAACTGTTTAATCTCACAATTCATTTGAATCATGAGGCAGAAGTTATCCCATAGATCATGGTTACGAACTCGTGGACAGGGTTCTTCACCTCCTGTCGTGAGTTTGAGCCTTGATGCCTCAAAGGGCCACCGTGATGCGACGCTAATGCACGTTAGATGTGGTGGGGATCCCAATTCCTCCCGTGGGCGTGATGTGGAAATTTAGAAGGGCTATTTCAGGGGTCGCCTTCATCACTGGAACAGGATTTAGAATCAAGAAGTTTGTTGTCAATAACTATCGTGATGCTTCTTTGTGTGACGTTAATAAGCAATTAAAGCAAATTTGAATCATTTTCCAACAACCGCATTAAGCAATAAGAATTCTCAAATTGCTACAAATATTTCAGTTATTCTATTTTAAAAGTATAATAAAACAACCCATAACTTTTCTACTATTTGCTGTAACCGAGATCTGTATATTTTAATATTTATACCTGCTTAATGCACTTTTCGTTGTTGCCATTCGACTAAAACTTTTCTTTTAAAAAAAACACATTTGCTTGCGGAAATCGTTTGAATTATCCATAGAATGGGAAAATGAAATGCAAAAAGAGAAAGAGTTTATTTTTGATCTTTGACTTTTTCAGTCGACACGTCTGTGGCAAGGATTGCAGTAAATATAATAAAAATAAAAATATAACATACATATATATATATATATATATATAGCAAGAATAAAAATAAACATTATTTTGTCGCTTTTACTTTTGAATAAAAACAAACAAGAAAGCCTTTTAGGTTTTATTTGAAAGTTTGATAAGAGTTCCCATGCTGATTCCAAGGAATGGTTAGAAAACTGCAAAAACCATTAAAGTTTATAGAGTGCATTAAATAAATGATACAAATATAAATATAGTCAACCTTAACTCTTAAATTCTGTTGACTTTTTTAAGACAAGAAATATTATTTAAAGGAATATTTGAATAAATATATCGTCTTTTTATTATGAAACGAATTAAGTAATTTATTTTAAATAATAATGTTAAACACATTCATCAGATAATACACAACAAGCTGAAAATTATAAATGGAAATTATAAATCACAAAAAAAAAAAAAAAAAAAATGAAAATGAAAAATCTATCATCGATTATTACAGAATATGCAGAAAAATATTTTATTGAATTTCGCCTTGTTGTTGTTCCAATTGCTTATATTATTTTGCTTGGTTTTTGCTTGTGTATTTTCGTATTTTGGAATTATAATTATGAAGGTCTGAACGATTTTGTGATTCTAGGATGATCACGTTTTTTTCTTCACTGACCTCGGGGAATTGCATAAAATTACAACAATTTATCAAGGAAATGAACCTTGATTAGATAAACTAGATAAAGATAAGAAATGTAATGAATTAAATTAGGGATGGTGATATATAAGAGAAATAGAATTCAAAGGAAAGATGAAGGAGGCAAATGATAACGACAGACAGATGGATATTTATAAATTGAATTGAAATATTTTAATTTAATCATTTGTAGTTAAATGGGTTTGAAGTGTCTCCTGATTAGCACAATAAGAGTGGAATTTGCTACAATCGAAAAGTATCTCAATCCACGAGAGTGAGTTGGTATACTAATATTTTTGTTTAGTTATGTTAGGACTGAAGTGAGGAAAGAGAGATTTGGGAGAGAGAGCAACCTTACATATATTTAGAACAGATAGTTAAATAAATTATGTTGTCTTTCTTCTGGCATCTGTTCACTTGGATTTTGGGTTCTTAATTTGTTAATTGAGCTTTAAGATGTATGTAAAGTTTAATAATAAAATGAAGACGCTAGGTTTTTTTTTAATAAAAATGCAGAAATAAAAAAAGAATGTTTCTTGTATTAAAACTGTGGGTGTTTTTATTGTATAGGAGAAAAATTGGAAACTAGCATAACAGTTTTTATTTTTTTAGATCATGTTATATGAAAGTTTTCTTACTATTCGAGAATTGAATGCTGAAAATGTTAGGCATAGGTTTCAAAATTGAGAAATGGTTCGACTTTATTGTGAGAAAGAAGAGAAAGACATGCATCCAGTTTTCGTTCCTTCTGTGTATCAGTAATTTCATGCGGTATCCACTTGTCCTGCCTTTTCCCTTTACCAATTTGTGCCAAATGAGTCAAGATTGTTTGCTTTGATACATTGTACAATATTGATAATTCACATGCACTTTGGCTGGAATTCGCTTCCACATTGGCTTTCAGAACGTTATTATCCACCTGAGTCTTGGGACGACCACGTTGTTCATTAGACAGGCCGAAATCTCCCGTACGAAATTTCTTAAACCAACGGGCTACAGTCGCGTTTGTAGCCACTTGAATGCCGAACACACTATTGATATTGGAGACTGCCTACCGTGTTGTGGCTCAACGGTGGAACTTATACTTCATCGAGACGCGAATTTCGCTGATTTCCATGGTCTCACTTAATCGCCTATACAAAAAAAAAACTGCAAATTTTTTCAAACTGAAAGAGAAAAATATGTACCTTTCACAAGAAAAAAAATTATTCCAAAATAAGGCGTCTAAATGAGGTTATATGCAATTGAAATAAATTATATGAACTTTCCTCTATTTCCTACTTGATAATCTAATATATATATATAAAAGCATTTTGCTTTTCAACGGAAATTTTAAATTTCAGTATTTAATGTTTGTGGGTATTTGACATATGACTGTTTCATTTTTAGTGTTTAGTGTTGGCATTTTGACAATGGATAAAAATAGTTGTACTTCATGTGGGAAGTAGCTCGAAGCTGTGGACCTCAATGTTGTTTTGACTTTTACATGGTTTTATTTCCAAGTCTTTGTATGATTTGAAATATATCCTTAATGAGTTCTTTAGAGTTTTCTAAATATTCGTTTTAAATTTAAATTTGTGTTCATCTCTTTATGTGCCAAATTAGTAGTTTTCATTCATGTGGTGTATTTAACTTGAAAATATTGATCCGTTCCTCTTATTTTTTGAGATCTTAATATTTTTTAATTATTTATATATTTGCGTACTTATGTGTAAGTTAATGAAAAGAAATTTATAGCTATATTCACGATTTATTATGCACAAACAATTAACAATCAATAATCGTATTTAGATTTTGAAATAATGTATTGTTATCTTTAAGTATACCTTACTTAAATTTCCCTGCATTTATATGTAACAAATGTGCAAAATATTTAGAAACATAACATTATACACACGGAAAATTATTATTATATCAAAACAAGAATTAAGTAAATTCCTTTATAAAAATATATATATTTTACTTCTTTTTAAGTTTCCCTTAACTTTTAACAAAATATTGTGCTATACTTGAAATTTGTAAGTTTTAGTAGAAAAGGTTACTTTCATTATGTACAAAATAACCTGAATTTATAATATGGATAATATCACATTGTGAACTAAGTAGTATTTGATGAAATTATATCAATATCCTTTAAAAATCACATTTTGAGAGAAAGAAAACACTAATTTAACTTTTTATAAGGTAATATTTATCTTTATAATTTTAAAATTAAATATTTTAGCTATCTTTTCATCACATTCTTATAAATAATACGTCTTTTAAATCAGTAAATAGCCTTCAATGTGCTTAATAAGAACAAAATACAAAAATTTAAGCATTTGTTAGATGTTCAGTTACTTATAACTGTAACAAACTACTAATATTTTCTCAGATTACTCAATATCTTAAGTCATGTCCATGTAACATTTACAGTCAAAGGTTAATGATAAATCACTGATATTTATGTGTATTAAATAAATCATAGCAAAGAGAAAAAAATGTAAATAATGTTTGATTAAACAATGTTACTCTTTTCAGATGCATTTTTTTTAATCAATTTTTTTGTGATGTTCTTAATTTAGTTAAATATATTAATTAGATAAACATCATTTTCGGAAATTTACTGTTTCTGTTATGGACGGAAACCTTATTGCGAATTTCCGAAGCCAGATATGAAACTCTTAAGAGCAAATATCGTTCCCAATGCAAATTTCAAGTAATGCGATAAGTTAATTTAATTATTTCACCAGTAAAATGTACAATTGCTTTATTTGGATTAATAATGCTGTAGAGATACAACAAAGATTCTGGATAAAGACATCATAATTAATAAGATTTCGTCATGCGGAAAATTTGAGTTACAATTGGATGTAAAATACTTGTACTATTCCCTTTATTTCTAGTAAAAATTTCCAATTTCCTGACATTGTAGCGAAAAGCATCCCAGTCCTTTTTATTTTTCTGCTATGGAATTCACTAATAAGGGGCAACGCTACCATTTTGCCTGTGTGTGATTCGATATCCAATTCATACAATGCATTTAAATAAAGTGAACAACTACTCGTATGAATTGGTTAAGCTGTAATATGTTGAGATAAGATTAGTTTACAGAGTTATATTGAAATAATTACATTACATGTAGTTTCATACACTTATATCGTCTTTTTGACATAATTGAATAAGTCTGTATTCCAGTAGAACTCCTACTCGAGTCCTGTTTTATTTATTCGCTAAAAAATAGAAAATATTACCATCACCACAGCCTCTTCTTAGGTGTGCACTTCGATCAAAATGCATTCGGCTGTGGGCTATTGGGAGAGGAAGTTAACCTTCACAGATTACCTCATATATCGTGATCGTAATATAAAAAGAAAATTGCAATCTCCAAAAGTATAAAAATAAAAATAAAACCTCTCTTTTGTATTAAGTTTATCTTCTTAAAAATTATCAAAAATATTTATTTATTTTTATACTTAAATAACAATTCTCGATCAAGTCAACTATTTGTTGATGTTCCACTTTTTTATATATACTTTCCTGCTGAGCTTTATGTAAAGTTTGTGATTTTCGAAAAAACCATTTTATAAGTATTTTGATGTTATCAACTCTTTAACACAGCTACAATAATTAAGCTGTGTTAAGAAATAATGTGTTTAACAATAATAAGAAATGTTATGAATGGAAGTATTCTTACGTGTTCGAATAACTTTTGAATACAAGTAAGGATCATACAATTAACAAGTAGGTACATTCGAAGTAAGCCGAAATTTTATTTAGGTAAACTAATAAATATGCAATGAGTAAGTGATTGTTTATTGACGTCGCATTTGGAAGCAGGACGACGGCTATTGGCCACGGATCTCCCAATTCTGAGCAAGTGAAGAGGACGAAACTTGAGCTGACACCAATCTATCAGAACTAACACACCACGCTAACGGTCGGACTTGGGGCATTGAATTATTTAACGTCCATCAGACCATTTACATTGTGCATCTTTAGCGCGATTAGAGAGATAAAACCCACGATGCAATAATTTTAATGGCCGAGAGTTCGCGACCATGACAACTAATAATAAATATGTATCACCCCTTATATTTTCTTCTTCTCTCATTATTAATTGCTTAGATAATCACTAATATAGCACCCATTGGACAGAAAAATCAAACGATGATGTAATATGATTAATTTATTCAGATCTATAAGAAATCGAAGTTTAAAACATTTAGTACGCTATTTGTGTGTAGATAATTTGTTACCATATGATCGTACCTTTAATATTAATACTTGGTACTTATCTAGCCGAAATAATCGGGTTCAAGTATTTAGAAGATTTATGTATGAAGTTTCGCTTCGTATACTCTTTGTAGATCATCTTTGTGTCCTTTCTTAAACTGTTTAACTCAGGTCTAATATAGATGTATCTCACTGAATACTTTTTAACTCAGGTCTAATACAGATGTATCTCACTGAATACTTTTTAACTCATTATTTCCACCACAATTCAAACAACTTCAGCATTCAATTATTTGCTGCTTATAAATAAAACTCTTCTGACCTGTATATTATATTTATATTGTAACCACGGTAGACTACTTGTCATGGTCGCTGGAACGTGGCCAGCGTTGTTTCCATCTAATTGTAGGCAAGTATGATATCTCTAAGAATCCAATTTGATGCGAGAGTTGACGCACATTAAATCTGGCAAGCTGCTTCCTTGGCGTAATGGGGAAGTTTGGAGAAGGAGGTGCTAGCTCAGGGATCATCCTCGGCTCTTGGCTGGGATTCAAAATTACGATCCCATGGTATTTCTTTTCAATGTCAAGTTAATAAACATATACTCACTAATTCACACTTCAATAATCCTCATCTACACTACATTAGTCACGTTTCAATTATTGATATAGTTTCCGATTCACCCAAATTCATATAAAGTTGCAAAATTTTAGTTAAAGAGGTAAATGTTATAATGTCCGCTTTTAAAAATTGTATATTTCATTTTAATAAAGGAGACAGATTTACACACATACATATAATTCCAGAACTTTACCAATTCAATGTTCTCATAAACAGCAATACTGCAATGTAAAATCTATAATCAATGTTGCATGTGGTTTACACATGTTAAATGTGCAGTCACTCACATATCGATGCTCACACTCGATACTCAATGTAGACTATTCCAGTTTGGAGCAACTATTTTTGTAACCAAATGTAGTGACACAACATATGGAGGCAATATCGTTTGCCAAGTCTGTCGTTAAGTTCACCTTACCACTTCAACATTGCTAACTGGTGTATTCTTTCCATGCCTATAAACCACTTTTTCAGCCACAGTATCACTTCGGTTGGTTAGGAAATAAAGTCTAAGTTATCCGAAACAAAATATTATTTCCTAAAATACCAGTAGATAAAAAACAATTACGGTAACCTGAATAAAAAGAATAAATAAATCAGAAAAAATAGTTGTGCGCGTTTATCTAAAGCATGTATTAAAAGCAATCTCTGTTCAGCCTGAATTGGTAAGCAAATATTTTATTATTATTTTATGGCACGATAGCTATATATTTCTTAAAGATTGTTTAAATTTATATTACAGTTTAAATCTCCTTCAATTAATAAACAGAAAATTATTGAATTCTTTAATAATTTATCGTTATCTTTAAAATCTGAACTCTAACTCGATTTTATATTGCATAAAAGTTTGGTTTTAGTCATTTTGGTCTTAACGATTGGCTTTGTTATTTTTACATTAAAACGTTTGGATTTTGGAAGGTGATTATTAATATTTTCTTAAAAATATAAGATATTTTAAAAATATAAAAGTGATCTGTGTTTGTGTGGAGTATTTTAAAGTTAATGTAAAACTTACACTTTTTCTGAATAATATCCTTCATAGTTATAATTTTCAAGGAAATATGTAAATTATTTTACGATTTTTTTTAAGTTAAGAACAACTATGTTTGATTTTAAATTTTGGCGATTTATTAATTGGCACCTTTTTCAAAGTTCTTTCATTGGAGAGCCGATAATATTGTGTAGTCCTAGGAGACGTAAGAATGATTCAGAGCATACTGGATTAATAAGGCGAAAGAGATATTAACCATGAGCAAAAGGTTTCTCTAACTAGAAAACATTCTAGAGTATTTTCACATTTATGGATTATCTCGATTTAACACCTAAATCATATATCACAAAACAATAAAGGAATAATAAGATACAAACTACAATACAAAATACCAATGATTCAATATCAAACTTCTTGGCATCATTTAACACATGCTAGCACACGATAGTAACACGAACTTGCCTTAGCAACATTGTCTTTAAAAATAGGCATGTAATCACTCTTGTACTTATAATTCACATATTAGTCGTTTTTCTCAAGTTGTAAAAAGTCACTTTGAAAAACAATTTAGTTAAGGATAATTGTAGAGCGATACAGGTATTATCATTTAATATTTCATACCACATATTCAATGGGGCACGATTTCTTCATAATATTATCAAGCAAATTAAAATTTGTCATTTCTATTATATTGAATATTTAAGGCTCTCTCCGTGTGATGTTAAATGATGTGACCCGAAATTGGAACAATTTTTCGGTGACAATACACTCGAACCTAAATTATGTACTCTGATTTTGCTATCTTTTTAGAAATCAGCGTATTTTATAATATTATTCTTTTCTCTCTGTATCAATCCCCCTTTTTTGGTGAAAAATATGTTCCATGTTCTTGTCTCTTGCATTGTAATACTAATTCGTAAATATACGTGTTCAAGTCAGAAATGGCGCAATTTTGGATTGTTCCTTAATTATTATATATGAGTATATATATGTATATATGTATAGTTATATATATATATATAATATCGTATATTTCAATGTCACTAGCACACGTGAAAATTAATAAAATTTTGTGCCTGAAAATATTTTCCAAGTTTCTATAGGGTTCTTTGACGTTAGGCAAAAAAAAAAGCCTTAAATATTTCATAAGAAGAAAATGTGGACATATACCACTTTAAAGAACGACTTAGATAAGGCTTTCTTACATAAGAATTTAACTTTGAACTTAATAAAGAGCAAAAGATCGAAAAACAAATACTAAAAAATGGAATAAGACTTCCAAATATATTTATTCATATTATCATTGTTAGCATTTCGATCACGAAAGACATAGATGTATATAAATATTTTTTCTTTAAATTTACTGAGCTTATAATCGAATCAAGCAATGAGCCGAAAGGCCTTAGAGACGAAAAATAAGAAATATTAAATCGAAAAGTCCCACGAATCAAAAATGAAAATGGAAGAACTTGATGTAATTATAATCTTGTTTATATTTACATACCCAATCGATTGTGTTAAACTCGAGGAATTGTAAAATACTTTTCAAATGTTAAGACTCTTGAGGCGCTGCAGTTACTTTTAGGATTCTGTTATTGAAATATGGTTACACATTTTATTTTTAAGTATTTCAGATAAAAGAAAAAAACATTATGAATTATGAATTATTATATTTTAGATGGGGTGTACCAAAAAATTTTAATGTTTGTCTATTTGTTCAATCTGTTATAAAAATACATATTTTTTATAAAACGATACCTTGGAATGTTTATAAAGTTTTTGGCTCTTTTGAAGCTCATTGATTTTCAAAAATGAATGTTTGTCTGTATGTATTTTGATTGCTTAAAGTAGATTTTAGGATGTATTTTTACCTAAATGGCCAGTATCCAAAACAGTGGGCAGGAAAAAGGCTCTTAAGGGTTTTCAGGATCCTTAAACCTCAAATTTTTTGATCTTTTTTTGAGCGCCTTATCTGTTCTGAACATTTTGGTACCAAAATTATAACGATACTTCAAAAACTCCCAGAGTAATCGAGGAAACACTAAATTTGATTTGAATACTTTTATTCTTATTTTTCAACTTTAACTTCCTTTTTCTCAGAACAAAAATTTTTAATTTGCGCGTAGGATTTCTCAGAAACTATTTAAAATAGCAGTGTGAAATTTCATGTTTGTGTTAAAAAAAAAGGTTTCTTTATGCCCTATAGATCAAATTTTATACAAATCATTTAATATGAATTTTAACTGGATTTTTTTTCTAAAAATGTCACATATTTTTTTTTGATAATTGTATTAAAAAATTTTTTCACTAAACTTCTCAAAAATTGTGTGCAACTTTAAAATTGAATTTTTTTTTTACTATGTGACATAACTTTTGTAAGTTTTGATCAATAACATACTTCAGAATCCAGCCCGGAGCAAAATACAGATTTTCTTAATTTTGAAAAAAAAATGTCTAATTTATTGTTCGTTATAACTTTCTAAAAATTTCTTTAAATCTTATGAAAATGTGAGAAAAAATGTAAATAAATATGAATATTATTTGATAAAAGATTCAATTGTCTGCTTGGTTTCATTGGTAAATTATTTTTTTTTTTTGAAAAATGATATTTTTTTCGATACGCGGACAAGCTTTAAGAGTACCGAGACCCTTTAACATTGATATTTTCTGCGGGGCTACTTTCTCCTATTTCGCTTCTAAACTAGGAATTAATTTCATTCTGAAGAATTTTTTTAATGTGAAAAGTTAAATAACTTTTTAGATATTTAAAATAAAATTCCAGTTAATAGCATTCCATTAAATGCTCTTCTATATAAAGTAAGTTACTAAGATTTTATAAAACGGAAATTAGAAAAGGAAAATATTTTATTTTATTTAAATGGATTTTACGCTCTGAAAAGAACGCGAATTCAATAGTCACTTAAGTATAATTAATTCAATTTTAGCATTTAATTTAACTACCAGACGTAAAAATGCCGCTCGCTGAAATTTATTTGCTTCCAAGAAACTCTTCCGTAAACTATTTATTTTAGTGACTTTTCGCAGATTAAAAGAATTCCATATTATAATGATTATTTTATTTAATATTAGATGTGAGGAATCTGTATATTTCATTAGTCCAAACATTTTATCTTTTGCTTATAGAATTAACGAACAAACTTAGCTTCATATTTTTCGGTTATATAAATATGATAAAATTTGTGATGAACTTTATGATAGTAATTACGAAGACCTTAATTTTTTTATTTTTTTCTAGACATGGCACATTCACAATATTGAAAGAATATATAATTTTATTTCATTTCTATATAGTTATGTGCCAGACTTTACTAAAAAAAATCTATAACACATGAAAGAAAGTTGGAAGAAATAGATAAAATCAAATGATATTCCAATGAAATAAGTCTGACCTTTACTACTGTGTTTTTCATAATTTTATTCAAATTTTAAATCAATTTTAAAGAATATGTAGTTGAAAATTATTTCGAGTTCCCACAGCACAAATGTGCATTTATTTAATATATTTCCCAAACACATAAAAGGTCTAATTATTCAGTAGAGCATTTATTCAGCAATGTTGAAAAACAAAATTTTTTGTTTCTAGCAATTAAAGAAAAATTGTTAAATATCTTTATAGATAAAATCAAGTCCACAATATTTGATAAATTTCTCATTTTGAATCTTGAACAAATGTAAAATAAGTCCATTCTATACAATTTTCAAAATAAATCTCGTTTTTAAGTAAATGGATTTAAAAAAAGTAATTGAATTTGTATAAAAAATAAATAAAATAAAATATTATAAAGTAAATGTGAAAGACAATTTAAATTGTTGAATTTATTCAATTATTTTATTCTTGAATTTAATGTGCATTAAAGACTTTTATTAAAATTTCATGTGTTTACTTTCTGAATTCTAATTGTATGAAGAAAACTTAAATATATAATTGTATCATTCAAACAATGTATCATTCATTTTGTAAGGTATTTGTGTTTTGTAAAATTTGTGAATTTGTGTATTTTTGAGTCAAACTAACATTTTTCATATACTACATTTGCTTCACTGGGTATTTTGAAAACCTTATGATTTTATAAATACATCATCAACTATGATTAACTTCGTTGCGAGGGAAAATATTAATATTTCCATTTTTTATTTATTTCTTATTTATAATTGATACATCTGTCAAATATTCAAAAAGATTGTCATTAGTTTATATTTTTCACCTATTGTAAATTCATCTTTGCAATTATCACTTCCATGTAACAGACTGGATGTTAAGTATCTTAACTCAGAGAAACAATATGTTCACAAACTTACCAATATATATATAATATATATATATATATATATATATATATATATATATATAGATAGATAGATAGATAGATAGACAGATAGACAGACAGACAGACAGACAGAGATAGATAGATAGATAGATAGAACAGTGGTGATGAGATTGTACATCCCGTATATACACTGGTTTCCTCTCTTAAGAGCAAAGACCTGGGTTTCTTTAGTTTGTCAAGGTGAGTAATTCCATTACCGAATTCTATGATGACTTCGTACTCTTTCAATGAACAAACTTGAAGTTGTTTTACTTCGTTCATTAGAAGGAGAGATAGATGAAAACTATATACAAAAGCAAGTTGACATATTTCTAATAATCAGTTCTTTTAAGAAAGGTAGATAGCGGCCTTATTTAACCCATATCGCGGCGATGGGCATTCGGAGTTCACCATCAACGTGGTTATTGCGAAGAAGAAGAGAAGCGGAAAGAGGAGGAAATAGAGCGAGAACGAAATGTCGCTCAATTTTGCTCAGGAATAGGTGGCGCTGCACAAGCTGTCGCATGACGTTGATTCGTTGTGCTATTTATCGAATAACTGAGGAACTGGTTTTACAGTACATTTGAAAATACAATTAATACTTTGATAATTAGATAGAAAACTTATATATATATATATATATATATAAGGTTCTTTAGTTTTGAGTTTTTGAATACATTTTGATTTAAAAGAAAATTTATAATTCATTTACCTTCCTTAACTATCGTTCCATATTTTAAAATATTTTTTTTAAGAAAATGGGAAGTAAATCTTTATAAACAATCAATTGAGGAAGTTCATCCAGCATTTTAATGTGCTATTGTTTGCGTACCATTTTCTTTTTCCCCATTTTCCATGACAACATTTTACAAGAGAACGAGTTTTATCGTAAATAAGCAATAAAAACATTTCTTATGCTCATATTTTTAAAACTCATTTCCTGATATAGTACTAAAACGCTCCATTTACTCGGCGGTAAAATACTTTATCTTGTGCTAAATATAGCACATCATCGACCTAGATGTCCTCCTTCGGTAAATTGAGTCTTACTTTCTTCGGTGATTTAGTATTGTTCTATAGAATGAAGTGTGTGTGGGTTTTTTTTTTCGAGAGGAGAGGGGGAACCATTCAGAGGAGATTCAAATTCGATGATGTATACTTAAGGAGGAGAACAATATCTTTATTCATTCAGATTCTTTGTTTCCTTAATTAACGTATGTATTTGTTCTGGTAAATATTCTTTTATGCATTATTATACTTTTCATACTTTATGCCAAGTTTAACAATTTAAATAATGCCATGAACACAACCAGCATTAATCAATCAGAAATAGAAAAAAAAAATTTCAAGACAAATAATTAAGTATGGCTCATGATTTTAATTATTTAGTATAAAATAATTAATTTACATCTATATAGGAGGATATTCATTATTTTTAACGTTGTTTATTTATGATCGAAAATATTTATATTCTTTATAACAGGTCAATTGAAAAGTCCCCGGCCTACCATAGTAAAACATATTTTTTTTGGATAATTTTTTTTTTATTCAACATAATTCCCTTCAAGGGTGATACACTGATTATAGCAATCCTCCAACTTTTCGATACCATTTTTGTAGTACGATTTGTCCTTTGCTTCAAAATAGGCCTCAGTTTCGGCGATCACCTCTTCATTGGACGAAAATTTCTTTCCAGCGAGCATTCTTTTGAGATCTGAGAACAGGAAATAGTCGTTGAGGACCGGATCTGGAGAATATGGTGGATGAAGAAGCAATTCGAAGCCCAATTCATGGATTTTTGCCATCGTTTTCACTGACTTGTGACACGGTGCATTGTCTTGGTGAAGCAGCACTTTCTTTTTCTTCAAATGTGGCCGTTTTTCAGAGATTTCGTCCTTCAAACGGTCCTATAACGCTATGTAATAGTCGCTGTTGATGGTCCTTCCTTTTTCAAGGTAGTCAATGAAAATTATTCCATGCGCATCCCAAAATACAGACGCCATAACCTTGCCAGCCGACTTTTGCGTTTTCCCACGCTTTGGAGCGGGTTCATCGTGTGCAGTCCACTCGAATGACTGTCCATTGGACTTCGGAGTGAAATGATGGAGCCATGTTTCATCCATTGTCACATATCGACGCAAACACTCAGGTTTATTAAGCTTGATCATCTTCAAACACTGCTCCGAATCATCAACTCGTCGTTGTTTTGGATCAAAAGTGAGCTCGCGCGGCACCCACTTTGCAAAGAGCTTTCTCATATCCAAATATTCGTGAATGATATGATGTACACGTTCAGTTGATATCTTTAGAGTGTCTGCTATTTCATTCAATTTCAATTTACGATCATTCAAAATCATTTTGTGGATTTTTTTAATGTTTTCGTCGGTAACAACCTCTTTCGGGCGTCCACTGCATTCACCGTCTTTGGTGCTCATTTCACCACGTCTAAACTTAGCATACCAATCCTTGATGACTGATTTTCCTGGGGCAGTGTCCGGAAACTCGGCAGGAAGCCAAGATTTTGCTTCAACTGTATTTTTTCCCTTCAAAAAGCAATATTATATCAAAACGCGAAATTCCTTTTTATCCATTTTTTTCACTATAACAAAAGTTGCTTCACTCAAAATGCTATAATTCACAAACTAATGATCCGACAGCTGTCAAATTTATAAACGTATCTTTTGAGGGTTAGGGCTAACTAAAAAACATATGGATTTAATTCTAGTAGCGCCATCTATGTGTCAGGCTGGGGACATTTCAATTGACCTGTTATATTTTGTAAATGTTTTTATCAAATTTCTTGAAGTATTGACCATATTTATGAATTTTGTTTGCTTTTATAAATTTAAAAACAATATAGAAAATAATAACTCAAAGATATCTTCATACTTTCCTTCATTCATTTCATGTACTGAACGCATTATCCTGAATAAAAAAATTGTATTTTTCTTAATTCGCCCTATATTAATAATTTAAATAGCGCCTGATGCTATATCAAGTATAGCTATTTGTTTATACTTGAATTAGCATCAGCCGTTATTCTTTCGTAGTGTGAAAATAAATTATTAATTTTTAACAAAAGTCACAAAAGTAAAACATCTTTTTGTACGCAATTCAAGACTCACTAGTACGCAAATTTTCACAAATTGGAAGTCAAGCTTGCCTCCAAGAAAACGAAGATTCTTAATTTTTTTCTAAAATGATTTATTCTAAATTCAAAAACTTTTTAATTAATTCATTGCCTGATAATTAATTTTTCATCTTACATTTAAATAAGTCACATTGTTTTTTTCCATTTAAATCTAGAACTTTATAGAAATTTAGATAAACAGTAATTAAATGCTGTTCTTTGAAAAAATTTAGCAAACTGGATATTAAATATAGGTAATATAATTTAAATTAAAACCAGGTTTTGGGTTGTCATTTTTACTATGAAGGGAAACACGTTTTTTTAAACCGGATTTTATGGAGAAAAATATATGAATATGAATACTTTTGTGCGACTAACAGTAAAATAAATATTTTTAAACATTCAACGCGATAATGGCGACCTTTAGCGAACCTCTTACAATAGAGTCCCAATTACACTCTATTTTGATAAAATGAACGTTACCTTAAACTTATGGAATATTAACTAACTTTCTCAAATATATACTATTTTATCTATTTAAATGCAAAAAATAACATCGGAAAGAACACAAAATAATGAAGGGTTTTGTTATTGTTCCGTCCGATTTTTTGTAAATATTTTAGAATACTTCTTAAAAACAAGAAAAATTAATAAATCATTAAAATTGGGTTCAAAATAGTTTTGAAAATTGGAGAAAAACCGTAATTCCCTATAAACCTTCATTATTTTTTTTTTCTCTTTCGGTTGCACTGTTTCGCATTCAAATACAAAAAATAGACGAGAGTAGTATAAATAACTTAGGATTAACATTATGTTCACGAAATCTAAATGGTCCTGAGACGGGAGCCTTAAAGTAAAAACAAAATGTAAATTTATTTAAAACTTGGCAAATTTATTTTAATTTTACAATCACGCATATTAAACTTCACGTTTTCTATCTCGGATATCTCTTTAAAAAGTATTACCCAATTATCATATTGGGCTCTTTTGTTATTTCCTATTTTCTATGACCTTTTCCTGGATACCTTCCCGTCCTTATGAGCTAGTTTTCCTCAAAGCCTAGAAAATTTTGCTTTTAACATCTCTTTTGTGAAAATTTTCGGAAAAAATATTTTTGGCTTAAGAGGAGCTAAAAAGTTAACAAAAGAAGTTTTTAGATATGCTACAATTTAACGAAAACCTGAATTAGAGAACAAGTTATTCAATCCCTTATCGAATTGAATTGGAAAATTGATACTTCGAAGGTCACAATGAATGCGTTAAATATATAACAAATGTACATAAGTAAGAATTCTGTAAAAATTTAATTATTGCGATAAAATTTATTCTTCATGTTTATTGGTCTCTATGTATATAATGTTATAAAATACATATATTAATGTTAACTTGTTGATTTCATGAAACCATGTATGATGTAACATGCACTATCGAAAAAATTTTAATAGTTATCACGAGATATCATAAAGCTGTCAATACTAAGACTTGGAAATAATTATAGCTTTAAGAACTTTAAGTTTACTTGTTTTATTCTTAAGCCATTTCTACATAGTCACCATCCAGATTTGTACATTTGTCCCCTCGTTCCTCGACTTTTCGATGACCGTCATCGTATAATTCATTTTTCGTCATTGTTCATACTTCGCGTTCCTTCAATTACGATGTTTTGAAACTAAATAAATGAGAATTAATAGCTACAACGAATGGCATTGTGTATAGAAGTAACAATTAATATGCAGAACAAATTTTAAATAGAAATCTCGGTTATTTCTTGATCGTAATTTAACCTTTACGATAACCCTTCTCACAAACAATGTCTGGCAATGAGAGCTGTAAAATGGCCTGAAAGAATAATTAACATTTTTTTTTCCCGGGATTATATAGTTTTCTCTAAAAGTTGGTGGAATTTACAAAGAAATCATTTTACCTCGATTTGAATTTGGTTATGAATACTAATTTGATGATAATAAAGCCCTTTCCCCCTCCTCGTTGCTGGTGGAATAGTGAGCAAACAGTAATCTCACAGCTCCAAAATTAAGCTTTCTTCTCCCTCTTACTAGCATTTTTTTTTAATTTTCGCTAAGTATTTCAGTACAATTTTCAGCAAATACATAAAACTGAAAACTGGTTTCCATCTCTCACAATCGGTTTCGAATCAATCAGTTTATCAGTTTCGAAATTTGAGTCAGTTTCCTGGTTAATCGATTTCACCACTTAACTCGATTTTAACAACCACTTGTTAGATAAAAGCTAATTCTCTATGGCATAATTTGCTTAAAGTGACTAGTAATAATTATATTATATTGATTGAATTCCCTGAAATAATTGACAGGAAATCTATGCTATATAAATTATACTTATTTTTGCAAATTAATAAACAAACAAAATGTTGCAACCTATTCCTTTATTATGTAGAACATTTCTAAATATTTGTATTCAAACAAAATCAAAAAATATCTGAATGTGGAAATTTTCGAAATAAAAAGTCTTTAAATATATTTTTTTTATCTTAAATTCACAAAAAACCAATTGTGTAGAGGGACTGATGCTCATTAAATCTGTTGAGGTTCAATGTCCTTTTGCGATAAGTGAGGAGTTTTGGAGAGATCACAAGATGGTCGTCATTGTCACTTCTTGTTTGATTGGTTTTACCAACGTCCCACAAGAAACACCATAAAGGCCATTGGCAACGGACTTTGTTATTTTGAGCCTCATTCAAGGGACGATTATGACACCTGAAAAAGACAACCCACTCTTCTAACGTCCACACAATTTCAACAAAAGGAACTTGATCCTCAAAAATTTAACGTGCATCAGCCTAACAACACGGTGGTTCTTTTAGTGGTATCAATGGTATTGTCACTTGACGGAGGCACAAAATTACATTCTCCGTCGCAAATAGCTTTGCTAGTAATGTTGCACATAAGTCGCCGTACCGTATGAGCGGATACTGGACGTGCTGCAAACATGCCAATCTCGTGACTAATAGTCTGTGAAGTAGCTGTACGGTTTTGTTTGGCGGACCTCACAATATGTCTGTCCTCTCAGGCATCATTCATTGGAGAGCGTAGAGATCCTGCATGTTGTTCAGCATGAGCCTCATCAACTAATTGATTCCATAATCACTTGACAGTGGTTAGATTTAGACCAGTGTTTAGGGATAGGTAATTCGCACTCTCGATAAGCAACAATTCTGACTCTACAGTATTCCGACACTTGCTGCATAAGCATTTCTTCTTCGTATTTGAGGCGTAATTCGATAATCTGAGTAAATTTCGACCTTACAAATCCATTTACGAATAAGAAATCCATTATACAACTTTTATTTCTTGCAGTACTTGAGATGTAGTTTCTCCCTCCTACATCTTCAGCAGTGCAGCGAGGCTTATGCACGTTAAACCTGGTTAAGTTCCCACGACCTCCTAATGGCATGGTGTAAAAAATCGAAGAAGGAATTGCCTGCACAATTGTCGTCCTCGTCACGTGACCAAGGTTCAAAACGATGAGGTACATTTCCTATAGACATTGTGTTGTTTTTTAGAGAGACGAAAATAAACAATCGCATTCCTAATTTCTCAGTAAAAATCTTCATGTTAAAATCTATCCACCCCCAGACAAAATTGAAGAAAGAAATACCAATTCCAACTCTTTATTCCTCCTTACAATAAGATAAGTTTAATTGTTAGAGTTACTGCAAATTCTAAATATAAACAATTGTCCCTTAAGGAAAAATTTCTAATTCTCTTGAATATGATTTGGAGAATTCTAACTTTACAATCTCCCTGTCTAATCATGCCACGGTCAAGAAATATTGAACTAAAATAACTAGAGTTCCATGTCACGCTAAATGTCAATGAGTAATTAAAGCTTTAATCTCAGAAAAGGGTCTTGGTCACAATTAAAACCTCTGAGATTTCCAATTTTAAGCAAAAATGAACCTGAAAAAGTTTCTGCTATAACCTATGTAACCGGCGCTACTAAACGTGCACATTGTTTAATATCTAATTTTTCGCAAAAGGCCATTAAGGCGGTATTATCTTATCGTTACATGTCGTCATCGTTCTTTGTTCTCAAAAGACAATTTTGGGAATGCATCATTTGCTCTGCGGCTAATTATCAGAATTACTTTTTTACGAAGAAAGTAGCATTACCGAATTTTTTTTACCGTCCTCGACTTTTTACGGGGAGAAATACGGAATTAATTACATTTCAGAGCTGCGAGATTACTTAAAATTGCAAAGTAAAAAGGATCTTTATTGCTATTGTTTTGTTGAAAATTATTCTTTTAGAAGTACAGAGAGAATTTTGCAGTTAAAATAAATCGAGTAGAGTATGTAAGATCTCATTTCAAATTTTAATGGTTGATTCAAAAACGTGATGAATGGGATTTATTTCACATAAAAAAGATGAAAGGTTTGAAAGATTGGTAATCATATTCTTTTTCTTTTGATATTTCTACTGAGTCGAAAATATCTTTTGAAAAATGTAATTTGACAAAAGCAAAACTTCCAATTTCGTTTATTTGCCCCATGATTTGATGGAATCTTCACCATTATCTAACAAAAAATATGTGAAAAAATTCAGAGTATAGCTTTACTCGTTTAAAATAAGCGAGAGCTTAAAGAGTTCCTAATTTTGCTTTTTTGGATTTTGCTCTTAGAAAATAGAGGTTGTTTTGCTGTTTACAACGATATATTATTAATGGAAATTTAATAAATGAAATCGTGGAAATTTGAATTTATACTGTTAAAATCAATCCATACTTATCTGATTCTAAAATCTTATGTGAAGAAATATCTATACATGTGTTTTCTAAAAATCATTGTTTTTCCTTTGTAAGAAACCATTAATGATTCTAATTACTCCAACACTTGAATTTTCTTATATTAAAAGTAGAAGTTATTTTTTGGTACAATGATATAATTTCTTCAAAATACACTCCCATATTTTAGCATTTCTATAATATTTGAGGAGAATTAATGAAATTTGAATAATGAAATTAGGTTGGAATTTCTTTCTCAATTCAAATAGTTGAAATTGTTATTATGTTCAGTGTATAGAAATGTTATGTATTACTCGTAAGTCTAAAGATTTAAATGCATTTGATTTATGATTTTTATGGATGTGCGCAAGTAATTACGCAATTTACTCTTACTAATCAGCTTTGTTTAATTGACTCATACATGATTATTTACTATACATAAATGGATTATTTACTTAAATAAATAAATAAGTATACATGTATCTCAATGCTAAAATATGACTTCCCTTATTCTAAAGAGAGTTTGTTTAAAGTTTTCATAAACTAGCTAATTTTCTCTCTGTAAATTAATGTAGATATAACTTGAGGGTTATTCTTCAAGGTCTGATGGTCGCGTGATTAAACTCCTATGAAAATTCCTGATGATACAGTGCGCCAGATGTAAATTGTCAGTGTTCTACTAATCCGTCGTCGCGGCAGTCCATTGATCAAATGCGAATGATTTAAAAATGTCTTGAACAATAGAATTACACAACAAGTGTGAAGTACAGGACCATGTTCGGTTTCAAAATACGAGAGGAGGAGTATTCTAGAATGTATAGACGAATGAATAATGTGTTTCAATGGCCTTTCTTCAGTGATGTGCAATACGTAAGCTGCAGCTGCAAGCAAGACCACCTGGAGCGTTCTCAATGGACATTTTTTGATCTACACTAGTCTAGAATTGCTTTCTCTCGATTTCATCATTTTATCCACATGAAACTCGCTGTCTGGGAAAACAGAGGGATTTGAGCTTGAGCAACGAGCATCAGACTGAAATCTTCAATGGTGAATTTAAAAAATATTTACGCCTAGCATATCGCAGTTAAAGTATTTACCATAAATGCACCACAATTCTTGAATATTTAAAATAGAATTCAAATTTAAGCATATTAGCATTTCTAGAGAAGTTTCATATATTTCTTTATGTTTTTTGTACAATGTGGTTGAAAACCTGACGCATGTTATCACCAAGATTGAAACTTTGGGTGGTACAATACATTATTTTGCATGAATGCAAAACTGAGATGCTAAAATTTCAGTATGCAAAAATATGAGCATATTCTATAATATTTTTTGTTTAAAAATTCAATTCAAATTTGTCTTTATATTATATCTTATATTAATATAAAGCGTCAACATAGATTAAATAAAATTATTGCGTTCAGAGTTGTTAAAATAAGTTTAAATGACATTTGTTAATGGAATGTTATTAATTTAAATTTAAATCTCTTTCAACAATTAGTGCATTTAATAATTATATGATATGCACTAATATTATTGTCTGAAATTTCTCTCAAACCATACAATTAATCTTGTTCTATGTTTTCTCTACAACCGGCTCATTCTTCTATATAAACTAACCAAAAAATTAAATATGATAAAATTTCAGTTAAAAGAGTATGATATATAGAATAATCAATTTGTTTTAAAGTGTTTACTCCAGTAGATTGGATACATTTCTAAAAGGTTAGTATTAACAAAATATCGTTGAATATGTTGAGTGACTGTCGGTGATCTTCTCTGAAACTAAATTGCTTTTAAATGTGCTGTTTTAAAGCACAAAATAATATGGTGACGTTTTCTCACAGTTCGAATTTGTATTCACTGGAATTGAAGATGTAGTTATCGATGACAATTTCTCATATAGACAAATCGCAATATTATTTTAAATATAAAACACTTGAAACGAAAGATGAAAAAAAATATAGGTGATAAAGATGGTTCAAGATAATTTCGTATTTCGTTTTGAAATATTCCACAATAAAATTTAAACTATTGTTTTGGTTGCACCATGTTGCCTTGCAACAAATGTTAATCGAAGAGGACCTTTTCGCTTATGTATTTGTTCACAAGTGGTGCGCGATGCAAAGGAATTTAGATTTACACCGAAAAATTGTTCATTCAACAGGAAGCGCTGTAATTTTGATTAATTTACATTATTTAAATATGA
>BMAW01043987.1:0-12027 GCA_019974015.1 Nephila pilipes
ATTTTTATGACTTCACTGATAGCTGTGCCGCAATCGAATTGTTTTCTGGTAATGCTATGGAGGCTCTTCAGTTTCTTTGACTCAAATATATGCAATTATTGTAGAAGTTATTTTTGTAACAGTTATTGAGATAAGTAAGTTAGGAGATTTAAATAAGTTCTTGTTAAAATAAGTTTAAATTTTTAGTAAATATTAATCAAAATAAAGTTTATGCTTTTGCCGCGATTTGCGGAAGATATAGTTGAATTGTTTTCGGTAAATGTCTAAAGTGAATCCTGACATTTTGTTTTCTAAACTTCAAAATGACACACAAAATGATATTCTTTAATGTATATTTAACTAAAAAGTATTCATTTCTTTCTTTTAATTGATATAAAATGCTTAGAAAATATTTTCTTAAAAAATTTGAAAATTTAAGTTAAATATTATTATTTTATTTATTTTATTAAATTTACTTTAATTACAATCCATTCAGATATCATCGTATTCATAATTATTTATTTGCTAAAATGAAAAAATTGCACATAATTAAATTAAAATTCAATGTTAACAATTAACAATAATATTATCATTTACATATGCATACTGATATGCTTTATTAATTCCCTTAATTACCTGGGTTCCACGAACTTCGTATGGGTACTGTTATAGTAAATATATTGATTTGCCTGTAAGCTGTAAGAGCAATGTGATTTTTATTTGGCTCTTATAGTTTTGCTCGTATTTATTCTATTTTTATTATCAATTTAATCAAACAGAGTAAGTAAGTAATTACAATATTAAGAAAAGTAATTTCAGTTATTGTATAGAAAACAATTGTAATTTAACTCTATTTTTAAGGATAACTATAAAGTTTCAGCTTTCATGTTCACTGATTATGTTTGCTTGTTTATTTAGCATATGCATTAACTGAAACTTTTAAATCAATAACCAATAATTTCAACGCTTATCGTGCGTTAATGGAGCTATTTTAGATTTAAATGTTAGTTCTTAGATTAATTTTCATAAATTTTATCTTTTTTAACTCGTAACATGAGACTCAACTTATTCCTCGTATCACCCCTAATACATTCTTATTCCGAAAGAGTGATTTCTTCCTCTAGCATTCTGTTACATGATCTTGACGAACTCCTTCCTCTTATCACAATATTTTGCATCGCACATCCGGTTTAAATTCTGTCGCAATCTTCAAGAGTGGTCTGCGAGACAGCAACTCCCTATGAGAGTTACAGTATCGGTAGTACATATAGTCTTAGTTAGTTGGGTCAAGTTAGAGCCAAAGAGATTGCTTCATCCATCTGATTTGTATTACGCTGCAAAAAAATTCTACGCGAAGTTGGGATTTCAGTAGAGAAAATGACTGTGAAGAAGTTTTAAATGTGAAAGTTCCCATTCTACATGCTCTGAAATTTCTTCACATGTCAATAACTCCTCTGAGACAAAAGTGGAAAGTAATCCCTTGAGATAATATTATATGAAGATTTGTGTAGAGACAAATTATAAAGTAATTCTTAAAATCTATAATTTTGTTTTAATTTCATACGTTTTACCCTGAAACAGAGGATATGCAGTCTCACAGACCTCACAGCATATTCTGCCCATCACCCTTATTACAGGATTAATCTAATAGAATGGAGCTTTCCTTTAGCTTCCTGTTTTGAGATCTTGCACATCAATTTCTTCTTATTGCAATGTTTTGGCATGTGTATCTGGTTGAAACTGCATCGCATTCTTCAAGAGCAGTTTGTAAAGCCGCAAGAAGATTCCAGAATGCAAGAAGAAATGCAAGAAGATTCCAGATGAATTGAAAGTGATTTTGTGGAGAAAATACTTGTGAAAAAGATTTTCTTTTCTCACTTTCAAGGTCAGAAATGTCATAAGATGACAATGATTTCTTTGAACTGGAAGCAGCACCAGCAGTGAAATAGGAATGTGTGAAAAATCTATTCAAATGATCATCCGCTGAGTTCAATGGAAATGTTAGATTTCTCACTAATAATATGGTAATACTTTTCTCTTGGACTAAGAACTTAACGAAAATATTTAAGATTCAAATCCAAAAAATGTATTAGAACTACTTTTTACTAATCAACTTTTATTCATATTTTTAAAATAGACAAATTTAAAGCTTGAGAGAAATAGGAAAAAGTATCTATGATCCACATAAATGTTAACTACATCAGTTTTGATTAACTGAGAGCAATTTATGGTAAGGTCATATATAATAAATAAAGAAAATTAAATTCAAGAAAAACATGTCATTTTTACTCCCAAACAAGGAAAGAAAACAATCTGTTTATGTTTATTTTGCCAAAATCGTGTTTGTTTACAATATCCCCAGACGGTAGGTAATGAAAGTGATAAAAAAGTATACGAGGGCTAAATTGCTTACTTCTAGGAATTTTCTAAAATACTGGTAGTTCAAGTACTTTCAAAAAAGTTATGCAGGTTGAAATGCAGTTTAGCGTAACCACCCGTTGGCGACAGGAATTTTTTTGACGATATTTTGCCAATTGTGGTTACCATGCTTTTTCTCTGCGATGGCTTTAGCCGTGGTAACCCTTTTGAATATATATAAAAATCGCCAAATTTGGCAATTTTTCAAATCTCGCCAAGTGGTTACGCTAAACTGCATTTTCACCAGTTATGCATTACCCTACTCGTGTATTGAATTTTCCTCTATTTGAATTTGCTTCATATATTAAAGAAGTAAAGCATTACAATTAATAAACAATAGATTTGTTCTTATTATTAATTTTATAAGATTTACTGTAGCATATGATTTTCATTGAAAAGTCTAAGGCTCTGACAAATGTTTCTAAGAATGGTTTTAGTTCTCAAATTTATACAGAAAGCTCAAAGTTCAAAAAGTGTATAAGTAAAATGATAAAGTGAAATTTAAACTAAGATATTTAAAAAAAAAACTATTAGAAAACTTAGTGTCTGAAAACTCATGTCCTCTGCTATTTTCTACTGTTTCACAGTCCCTGTTAGTGGTTAAAAATGAATTATCATGAAATCATACGGTAATATTTTACCAAAATGCATTTCTAGTAATGATAAGTATAATTAATATCATATACTTAAAGTTAAATTAACTTTTTATGAGTTGTTGCTATGAGTTAATAATACATTCACAGTCAAACAAATAACGCACCAAGAAGGAATAGTTGAATCACTACGAAACTGGTAGATAAACATATATTACATGAAGTTATGCAAATGATTAGTGTATTTAAAGAATTATACAAATAGTTTTCACCAGAGTATGTGAAATTTAAATCTCTTTTGCTAAATAAAATTGCCTTCGAAACTGATTTTCATTATGGTAGAGCTTGTTTTTGCTCAAAGCTAAACATTACCGATGTCATTAAGATGAAATCGGAAATAGTTTAAGCACTACAAGGACTTTGAAAGATACCGCGAATGTGGATTAAGAAATCAGGATAGACATATCGATGTATTGCTCGCCAATTAGGAGGTGCTGAACAAGCAGTAAGAAGATGGTAGCATTGGGTGCGTGAATGACCAAACACGTTACAATGACCGAGATAGACCAACAAAAGCGAGATTCGTTTCATCTCTTGACATATTTGAACAGTCTCAACGGTGACCATGCACACCATCCAATTTCCTGAAAGTTAAATGAAAGAGGTTTGTTCCCATATCCTCCATTATAAACATTAACTTTGACTACTTGATACCATCTCAATGGTTTCGGGAGAGCCAGGGAATGTAACTGTATGGTCTTCAATGATGAACCCCGATTCTGTTTAGAAACCCAAGGGACAGTCGTGGTGGAGACCGTGTTCATTAGTCAGCAGTCAAATTCAGTTTATTCTGTTGAAAGACATGCAATCCCTATGATAGGTGTGATGGTATTAAGAACCACCACATTTGACAGCCGGTCATCACTAGTGATACAGAGAATTTTAATAGCTCAGTGACATATTAAGAAATTCTATTGCTTCTTGTGGCTGATTATATCAGTTTGCTGGACAGTATCATCATAACAGGCCCATGAAACCGTAATTTACCAGTCATGACAAGGATTATGAGGGTTCTGGCTTCATTAGATCGGAGGACACTAGGCTCCAGAGGAAGAAGTTCAACTTCTGCATTTACAGATGGCAGTACCATCGCAGATATACCAGAATTTTAGATCCAGATCAGGGCCCCGGGACACCCCAGATTATTATTTGTATGGGAACATGGAGGACTTTGGGACCTTTACCGTATTTAAAATGCATCAGCCGTCATTAGCATACACATTGGATCTTCGGTTGGAGCGGGAGTCGTACTCGCAATTTTTCAACCACAAGTTCGACGCTCTTACCGACCAGGCAACCACGGCCCTTTTAAAAATTATTTTGTAGCCACATGCAAAGCCACTCATGGCAGGGCATCTAACTTTAATTTTTCTCCTAGATAATGCTCAGTCACATAATGCTAGTTTCCAGATATTGTCGGAGGGGAGTTGAAACCCTTTCTTGCCCGCTATACTCACTCGACTTACTTCCAATTGAATACATATGAAACCAGTTAAAACGATGACTTTAGCATCTTACTAACGTGAAGGAACTACATGTCCATCTACAACAAGCGTAGATTATTTTGCCTCCTGATAGCATATGTAACATGTATGTTTCAATACCATACCATGCTGCCTCTTGTATCTTAGCTAGAAGTGGCCCATCAGGATACTAATGTTATCCAATAATATACTTTTCTGCTTTGATTTTGTAACCATTTATCACAAACATACACACCAAATTTCATTCCATTCCAACGGTTTCTTACAGATATTAATAGAAAATATAAAGAAGTAGGTTGTAAAATTATTTAAAAAGTACGAAACTTAATTGTAGTTTATATATTTGTACTAAATCCTTTTTGTATAATTAAATTTAAAAATTATTTATAGTAATTTTCTTGAAATTAGTTTGAGAGTCCAGGTTTATGAACCGATTAAGTTTCTACCCTATGCAGAACAAATTATAAATACATATTCTTTGATTACGTAAAACTAGGTTCTGTTTACATTTACCATATTTTTTCTTAAAAAAAAAGGAATTCGAAGTAAAAATGTACGCTAAAATATGCAGTGAATTATTTTATGTCTTACAATATATATATATAAGCAAAACGTTTGATTTGTTATAGGTACATTTAGTAACTTCTTATCTCACACACAATTATGTGCTCCAAATTGTAAAAAGAGTTTTGTAAGCAAATTTAAATAAATACCTACATTTAAATTGTAAGGATGCAATTAAATAACAACTAATTTTAGGTTAAAAGTACAAGAAAACCTCAATGATTAATTAAAAAATTCTTAAGATTTATAAAATCATTTGAGAAAGCATTTAGTTTTTAAACTATCATTATAATTTAAGAGGTGATCTAAAACTTGTAGTATATTCTTTGAATAAACTTATAGGTATTTGTTTCTGTATATGTTATGTTACAAATTGTAGTAAAACGTTGTATATATTATAATATTTTAGAGATAAGTAACGAAAATGGGAAAAAATTATTCATATATGCATTCATTAATAATTTTTTAATTTATACTATTGATTAAGCTTTTATTGCACAGTTATCATAAGTGAGGAAATTGTTTTTACTTATAAAATCATTTTTCTAAAGAAAAATTTTATTTTTCTCTTTTAAATTATCTCCATTCGTTAAGGAACCGATCATAGTGATGAAATCATGCAATGTTTGCAAACTATTATTTCAATGAATATTTTATTACAAATATGTTTATAATTCTACGTAAGAATCCATAGTTATTAGTTATTCTTTCAATGGAGCTTTTTTGCTTCCAAAAGGTATTGATTGTATAGTAGAGGAAAGATAGAAGTCAGCAAAATATGTAGTTCTTGCCTCTCGCAACAGAAAATACATAAACACAGTTGCATACACATTTTCTCTGATTACATTACAGTCAACTGCGAATTCTGTGATATAAATGAAATACATTTATTTTCTGTCTGAGTAAACAAACACTCTCTCAAGGCATTTTGTGATAAATCAAAAACTGCTCAAAAGGATGAGAAATTACTTTTCATCATTTTCCTTCAGCCTAGCCTTCTTTTCCTTCAAGAAGTACGTTTTTTTTTTTGTTAAAAAAAAGTAATGCTCCTGCTTAGCGTCATTATTGATTATTATGATAAATTCTGCTCCCCGTGTTAAATAAATTATTTGAGTTATTTATGGAAATAAAAATCATAAGTTACAAGCAAAATATTAACTACTTACGCATGTAGTATGGTATCACATTTAATATTGTTTCTTTCACAAAAAATTACCTTTTGATTATTGATTAAAAACAAAACTAAGTTTATATTCTCGAAACTCCAATATTAAATTTAGAGTATGGTTAAACCTTCTTTAAGCATCTAAATAATCATTCGAATATTAATTTTTAAAAACATTATATTTAATATGTAGTATTGAATTTTTCTTCCACATCAGTAAATCAGTAATCATATGTTATATGTCATGGCAAACTATATATATATATATATATATATATATATATAATGTACCTTAATTTTCTTTATCATTCAAAAAGTTTTCAGTGTGGAAATATTATGCATTAAACACTTTTTAAAGAGTATTGTACGAGCAGAATAATAGATGATTGTGGTCTGCTATTTTCTGAGGTGTCTGAGTTTATTTGAGGATTTCAAGTATTTTTCTATATGTACATACAATCAATAATGTAAAAGGTATTAAATAACATACTGTAAATAAAATAAAATGTTATATATATAAAGAAGTGAATTTATAATAAAAATGTAGTTGTGTATGATGAAACCGGAAGTGATTGCTATAGAAATTCTTTCTATAACCGTATTGAACTGTAACTGATAAATTTTAGAATTTGAACGAATTATAAATATTTCTGAAACGAATAAATGTTTTCCCTAATTTCAAAATTATATTAAAATTCAAAACTCATAATAAAATAAGCATGTATCCTTACACTTTTATCTTTGTATTGATCAACTCTCTCTCTCTCATAAAATATGAATTATATCTTCTGTCCCTTGAACAGTTCTAGCCAAATATTGTTATTACAAATCTAAAACTAAAATCAATTAAATATATTCCGTTTCATTTTTATTTGTATGCTAAGAATTATTATTAAATTACCATAAATTCATAAAATATAGTATTATTCAAATACATGTTGTCAGTGTTTTATGTGTAGTCGTAATCGTAAAATGTATTAAAAATTAAAACGAAAATTACGACTTTAAATTAAAATTATTTCTTTGCTTTTAAGCAATGTATAAATTGCTTTCAACTAAGGAGCTTATTAAGTTTTGTGAATACGAGCACTCCAATTTGAGAGAGAGAGAGAAAATGGAAATTTTATCGCATTTCAAAAATATGCTGTATAAGCAAACTCAATGAACAAATGTATTAGTTTAATAAATTATTTAGATCCTTAATTGGTTCACCTAGCAAATTACAGATAGATTTCTCTTTTTGATGAGATTGTATACAAAATTTATTGTAAATAAATGTAAAGTAGATTATTAGTAGATGTAAAATAAGTTATTGAATTCTTTTCATGAAAATATATACTACTGAAAAATAAATATTTTCTATTGCTCTGCTATTTGAAATAAGTAAGAATCTCGTGAAAAAGAAGAAGCTATAGCTTGAAAAAAGAAATTTCTGTGAATAGAATTATTATTAACTAATGAAATTAAAAATCACAAAAGAAAGCATTTACAAAAAGTAATCTTTAAATTTAAACATAATATTTAGAATGCAAACTGAATTAGAAGTATTCTTTTGTTGTTCTCAGTGTTTTTATTGAAGATATTTAATGAAGTTGGAATTATTATATTTTAATCATTATCAACTAGAAATGCTATTGTAAATGGGATGGATGCGAATTTAGCAATATAGATTAATTTAATTTATTCCTCCAGAAAACAGGGAAAAGTCTCTTCCTGCTATCACATCTTATTTTATAAATTTCTAAATTTTTTTTGTAGAATAAGGGTCATCAAGGAAATAAAGGGGGGGAGGAATAATGATTGAAAAGTAACACATAACTCTTTTTTAAAGTCTTAAAAAATAGAAAGTTATGTAATTGCATTTATTATATCAAAAAATATAAGAATCAAGTTATTGTTTAATGGGCAAATTGAATTTATAATGATATTTATATTCGCTCCATGTCATTTTCCCTTTATTAATGCTATTTCAAAATTAACAGCTTTTCTTTCAATATTTTTTGCAAAGCAAATCTTCTCTAAGTCTGTAAAGTAAGAAATATAAAAATTATATTAAGCTTTCTATTCTCAGTTTTCGAATTTTCATTTGACCCATACACACCCAAAGAAAGTCAAGTGCTTATGAAGTCATATCATTGTATGAATGACAGTTAAGAACATCGTTTTGTGTGATGTAGCGTTACTTTGATATCCTATTCTAATATTTTTGCGTCAAACTTTGACAGGTCAATCGAACAAAAAGACAAAAATCACGATCTTCTAACGTCAAGTCTTTTCCATGGCTTTTGAGATCCCTTGACGCAGAAAGTAGGATTTAAAAATTGCGAAAGAAAGGATATTGCCCTTTCAATCAGTCAGACATATATATGACATTTTTTTTAATGCAATAAGATGAATGATTCGGAGTCTTAAGTTTTACAGAGTACCACCTACAATGATTAATTTACAAAATTGCATTTTAGTAATTAGCATTATGAGAAACTGTTATTCGTAATGAAATTTGATGGCTAAGTAATCATATAGCGTATAAAATGAATTTCAATCACAAATGTACTGAATTTTTATAGCTCAGATGAAAATGTTTTACATCAGGATTTTCAAATGTCTTTTCGGATATCAAGTTTAATGAAACATGAAGCTATGTTAATACTAGTAGTAACTCATATATAACAAAACTTGTAGTAACCCCCAAATAACTCTGAAACCTGTTTTGAGAATAAGGAAGAATTCTGCAGGAAATAGCCATTGTAAGCATGGTTATTAAAATATAATGAAAAAATAAACACGATTAAAAGAGAAAAATTCAATTATATTTTTAAATATTATTTTAAATATATTTTAAATAATATTAAATTACCTTTCTTTCGAAGTATCATTACATAATTTAGATTTACAAATATATTTAAATTTTAAACATATGTTTTACCTAAAATTTATCATTCAACTAAAATTTCATAATGTAAGATAGTGAACTTTTTTTAAAAATGCAAAATTTTACTTTCTCACTATCCTTTCAGAAGACTTCTGTTAAAAAGTATAAAATGGATGGAGGTTTTTCATTGTTAGAAAACTTTACTTTTTTTTGCTATAATATATAAAGATGATAAAAAATTTCAATTGATTTTTAGTGTACATTAACTTTTATATTAATTTTCATCAAAGTTTAATGCTATTTTTATACGTTTCATATCTGAATGAAACTCAAAATTTCCGTTACACCACGGCAAGTATTTTTGATTCCTTAACCTTTTTTAACGGTAAATAGTGACATTGCATTTACTTTATTCTAAATTTGTAAAATAACCATTTTGACTTACAATAATATAATTTATACTTTTGACTAATTATTTTCAAAAAAAATAACCAAAATCTAATAATAGAAATAAAATATCATATTTATGTAATAAAATAAAGGACAAATAAATTGAATCATAAAGTTTCCACATATTTATGCTCAATTTACTATAATACATTTATAAGAAAAGTTCCATAGACACGTAGGAAACAATTTGTTAGTGAATTCCTTTTAATGATTCAATAAAAGTGCGTAATATGAGTATCGAAAGGAAATAACCATTTAAATTGATTTGCATTAATACTGTGATATTTATATAGGATAAAATGAAAAAAAATTATAGATAATTGAAGTTGTCTAAGTTAGATCAATATATATATAATGAATACGACAATACAGTATATTTGAACAAAGTTCTCGACTTGAATTCATTTACTAAAAAGCTGTTAATTATAATCAGATCTTAAGATTTTTTTTTAAAATTCTTAAATTCTAATAAATTTAGGACTATACTTTGTTTTTTCAAAAATATATTGCATATGCGTTTCATCACTTTATGATGAACAATTACAATCAGCAACAAAATGGAATTCCACGTATTGATTATAAAAACTACTTTCAAAGTATTTAAATAATATTCGAGTTCGTAAATTTATTTTCAAAACTGGAATTTTTTTTTACTATATATTAGTTTTCTAATGACATAAACAATGGTAAATAGTAATGTCTTATTTATACAATGTGCTGTATCATGCTCCTAGATAATTTAAAAGTACACAAATAAACTCAGACATTGCACATAAAAAAATAAAAAAAAATTAGGAAACAGCTTCGAAATTTGATAATTTACACATTGTGCCACACATTGTTTTATAATGTATACGCAGTATAGATCAAAGCTACAACTTTTTTCAAATGAATAATCTGTACATGTCTTATTCAAATAGAGAAATAATTCTAAGATTGACACTCTGAATATGATCAATCAAGAGGATGTAGCGCTTAAAAGCTCTCGTATCATCAATTATTGAAATGTTACGGTATGTAATTATTTTTGGTGGAATATAACATGCCTTTACAATAAGATTTGAGACTCTGTCTAATTAATTGTGCAAATATAACACGATTGTTTGTCCACAAACTAATATTTAACCGTTGAATCAAGAGCCAAGAATATATAATTTTTGAAAGATACTTATCATCTGAGCCATGACTGTTTTAAATTACTTATAAATGTACTGTGTAAAATACATAAATTATCATCTCATAGACAACTATAGTAAATAAACATTTAACTATGAAGATTTGCAAAGCATGTTGTTAGGTATTAATTTATGACTTTTTTAACTTTTAAACTTGACCTACATTTGCATGTATTAACACAATCTAATGCGTTTTTTGTGAAGAATATATAGTGACTCAATTAATGTTCTCTTAGAAAACAAGTGACAGGTTTTGACCTTCATCTAAATATCTTCTTCAATTTATTTAAATATGCTTAAACTCATGTATTAAATATTATGTATTAAATATATAAAAATTAAATTAAATAAATATTATTAAACTCCCGTATTAAATATTATGCAGAAGCATTATGTGTTAAATGTTTTTAAAAATCATCATTAAATTGCATCTAGTACAGAATGTTTTGAAATAAATAGTTTTATTACAAGCTTTACTAACATGTGTACAATTTACGTACATAACCAATAAACTTGGAAGAAACTATTTGGTACGCTTTAAAGATAACAAAATTGTCGGACAAAAAATTGTGCACAGTATATTGAAGAACCGTATTCATTCAGATTTTAAAATTAATAAATTGGCCTTTTAAGACTTATGCAATGTAGAGAGCTTTAATGTATCAAAGGTCAGTAACAATGACTATTTGAATATTAGCATCAAATTAATAATTTGGACACTCTTAAACTTTATAATTCAGTGCCTTATATGCAATAATAATTTTTTTTCAGTTACTTCACTTTCGGTACAACTGTTGTACAACGTTATTTAGGGACAATTCAGCCTCAACTCCCCTTCTTTTTTCTAGAAGAATTTTTCTGAACCCCTTTACGACTGTTCTACCTATTTTCGTAATTGGGTGGGGATATTTTTCTCCAACATTATCACGTAGTAGGCGCGTTTCTTATCATTTACAAAGTTTAGGAACAATTAATTCCGATTTTGAAAATAAATACTCCATTTACGTTGCCCATAATAGACAGATGTTTCTTTTATTTTATTTTTTCTTCGATAGTTTAGAATGCCCTTGAAATTTCTCATGCAAATACGGGATGAAGATTTGATAAAAGATTTACATGAAAAAAATTTAGAGGATAATGATTCAGAGCTTAGAGAAATTAGAAAAATTAATAAATTAGAGGTTTAATAAAAAGAAAAGGAAAGAAAAAACTAACAAACAAAAAAAAGGTTCTTTTAAGATCCAAAAAGTTTAAAAAGTAGAAACCA
>BMAW01043989.1:0-40928 GCA_019974015.1 Nephila pilipes
ATATATATATATATATATATATATATATATATATATATATATATATACATATACATGGAGATTGTGTGTAATAATTATAATGTGTAATGCTTTTGTTTGAAAATTGCAATAAAATGTGCTTGAGACATACTTTGTCAAAAATTGAATGTCTTTTTAGGACAAACCTACACCAACAAATCGGTGGGTGCTGAAAGACTGGATGTCCAAGACCTTCCACACTTTAATGAAATAGTTAATGGAACTGGAAACAACATATGTTAAAAGAGAAAGAGAGGTAAAGGTGTCATACCGAAATAAGCCTCAAAAGTGGATTCCACTCTTATGAGTTACAAAAATTTAAATTATTATTTAGAGTGGAAAAAAAATTTGACTCAAAAGTGGATTCCACTCTTATGAGTTACAAAAATTTAAATTATTATTTAGAGCTAAATCATGTATCATGTTCCCCTTAGGATAATAAGTTTATATCCCCAGTTGGAGGACCTCGCATTAAGTATCCATCAGGAGCTAAAGTTTAATTAGTATTATTAATTATTATAATTTCTTAGAGAGATTTGGCTGAGTCACCATTTGGGGGAAATAAACATTAACCAAATTACGTGGCAAATATTTTAATGGTAATATAATGTTTTTATATCGTGGAAAGAGAATTAGATTTACTAATTAAACAAATAATTACACAATCACAGTATTTAGTAAAATATTGTATAACTGCTAGAAGAATATTTAGGGGCTTATAGTTATTGGCATAACAACAAACTTGGTATATAACAATATTATATACCAAGCTGCATCAAAATCCGTTAGGCAGAATGGGTTCTACAAGGATCTAAATAGGGTCACTTTAATTATAACCACCTAGTATAAAATCTACCTAATACCTCGACTTATATGAAAGTCGTCTTATCTAAGGAAATATACGGTAATTATTGAAGTCCTGCATTCGGTCAATGGATAAGACACAAAAACGTATTTATTATGTAAATACAAACTGTTATAAGACAATTTTATTTGATTCAAAATGCCTAAATATATACTGAAGAACGAGAGGTTTTATATATCATGTATACATCATTCATTACAAAATGTACTGAATCGTATTTTTATCAGAATGAATACACATTTAGACAATCTGAAATGTTACTTAAAATGTATAAAAACTGTTGCAGTAGATAACTTAGGTTTTGATGTAGGCAATCATTTGCAAATATCTTGAAGTGACGGAATACTTCAAATATTAGAGAATATTTTAAACATAAATTTCGAGAATTTTCTAACATTATATGATAACATCTCTTTCGTAGAAAAGCTAAGATATACCAGAATTCTTAACAGGTGTTCAGTGAAAACTGTAGGAACACTTAATCAACATGACATTTGGTGGAGCTGTATCAAGTTTAATAACATGCTATTTTGCTAAGACTTTAAATACTTTACCCATGATGTATTAATTAACATTAAATGGTATGCATTATTACCTCAGAATTTAAAACATTTTTTCTAGCATTCTAATTTTCTAGCATTTATTTTTTTCCTAATATAATCAATATAATTTCATGGATACTTTCCTTTTATTAATCAATTCTTGAATTATTTGGCTTTAAACAAGAGTTGAATGTATTTTAACGAAATAAGCTTCATGTGTACCATCCGGTTAAGAAGATATTATCCATAAATTAAGTAAAAAGGTAAGTTGCGAATATAAATTTGTCCAGTATAAGATCATTCTCGTATTTCTTTGTTTGTATATGCACACACAGGAATACGAGATTGCCTATTTTTATGAACCACATTTATTTTGAATAGAATTTGCATCAATAATACATCATATCAATAAATGTAGTTTATCTCTTCGAGATTATATACAGATTTTTTTTTTATGAAATGGGAAAAATTATTGAAAAAATAAAATGAATACACACAGGAAAAAATTTAACATCAATATTAACCATTCAATAGAATTAAAGATAGAAATCAAATTAATAAATTTTAATTTCAAAATATTAATACAAAAATCGATAACTCACAACAGTCTACAAATTCTAAATAGATTCGTCATTTTCTTTAGTATATACTTGACCTTCCGTGTACATAAAGTAGAGTAACGTATCAATCTATATATTAAAAAAGACTTATTTCTTAGATGAGATTTAAATTCAACATGAACTGAATAAATCATATCAATTCTGTTTTTTTCAGGCAGAAACACCTCACACATATCAAACTTCAGATCATTTAAATGGGATTCAGACGATGAAATTAGATGAACATTTTCCACAATGTTCCTTTCGTCGTTTTTAATGAAATTTTCACTACCATTATCAGATGTATTTTAGTAGTAAGAATCATTTTCTGAAAGTTCATTTAGCAATTTCAAAGCTTTTTCTTTCGAAAGGCCTCTTCTGCTGAAAGCGTTGCACAACTGGAATGCCACTAATTCGTTTTCCTTTTGCTCAGTTTACAATTCGAAAAAAATTCTTTTTAAGTAGTTTCTAATCCATAACAAAAATAAAAACATTCTGCAACATTCCAATACGAAGGTACAATAGTATCCAATCCCAAAAGCTCACACATCTGCCCCACAGGTACATGACAGATGTGTGGACACACCATCTTCTCATTCTCACCCTTTTTCAAAATGCAGGTGCAATACATCTCCTTATACAATTATTTTGTAACTGAAAAATGTAGAATTAAAATTCTGGTTGAAGTAAACGAAAAGAAAAACTATATTGTTTGGGTCAGCTATGACCCCCATGGTAGTTCTAGTTATACAGACATATAAATAAAAAAAGTATGCTTTAGAATTCAATTAAATTTGTTTTAAGACATTAGACTGAATATTTAGGAAAAGTCAAAAAATTCGAAAGCTCAGTTTTGAAATGCAACTGTGAAATGAGCAAAAACTAACGTCTTGTGTCACAGATCACAGACCCGCCTCAGTAATTCCAGGGATTCTATTGTGCTGAAACGAATATGTTTTTTTTTAATAGTCAGAGACTTAGAACTATCACTATGTAATGTTTTGTTAGCAACATAAATTATATAAATAAAATAATGTAATTACTACTAAGGGAATTATATAAAATGTTTCACTGTAATCAGATATTTTTCATTTAAAATTTATTAATATTTACTATGAATTAGTCATCAACAACTGAAACAAATTCAGTGCAATGTTTATAAATATGTACCTGATAACCATTGCACTGAACATATGCAACGATGTACCTTAAAACATTTTTAAGATAAAGAATATTTTTTTTAATTGAAATGATTATAAATTTTTATTAAAAGCATCCTGCCATACGAAGTATTTGAAAAATGTCTTAGTATTCTGTTCTTTGATACATATATATATATATATATACAGAGAGAGAGAGAGAGAGAGAGAAAGAGGGAGAGAGAGAGAGAGAGAGAGATGTTGGGGTGATGGAGATTGTTCATCCCGAATCTACGATGGTTTGCTCTTACGCAATGGGCTGGTTGACTAGGGGGGTAATTTCGGATTCCATGTAATGTTGTTGTTGATATTCAAGGATGAAGCTTGACTTGTTTATTAGGAGAGATGATGAAGAATGAAAAGTATTTACACTATGATATGAAAAAAAAGTTGACCAGTTCGTCAGATAAAGATAGATGGCTGCCTCATTTAACCCATATTGGCGCTGGGCGCTGGAACGCGCTCGGGCGTTGAAGTTTACTTCCGACGCGGGTAGCGAAGGAGAAGAGAAGCGGAAAAAATGGCAGTAAAAGAGAGATGAGAAGAGGAGAGCGAAAACGGGAACAAAACGAGCGTCACTCAGTTTCGTTCTGGGATAGGTGGCGCTGCATGAGCTTATCACATGACTCTGATTCGTGGCGACATCTATTGAGTATCGGAGGAACTGGTTTTATAGTAGATTGACAAAATAAAGTTAATTGCTTAATAATTAGCTGGAAAATCCTACACACACACACACATATATATATATATATATATATATATATATATATATATACATATATATATATACATTCCTAAATGTACATTTTGCTTATTAATTTATTTAGGAGTGCCATTAGGATAAATTTCTAACCATATCGGTATGCATTAAACATAACACTGTTTGTAAATCATTAATTTAAACTCAGAATTGTCAGAAGTTATTAATTGCCTCATTAGTGTTCTTCAGATTATTACATTACATAGATTTCTTTTGTTTTGATTTGTTAAGGAGGGATTTGGATACCGACAAAACACAAGTTTTGTTTACTCTTCTGTTCATTTTTCATGACAGGCTTGAATCAAATCGATTATTTGCTGTTGGTGACTTTCAGTATTAAAGTTTCATAAGTTTTTAGCAGCTCATAATAGATCATACCCTTCTGATCTTACCGAACACAAAACATTGTCTTCCGGCCTTAACAATTTGGTCTTGAGTTGATGTCCATGTTTCGCTTAGAGTTACTCATCATCTCTTACGCTTGAAATTCTCATAATATAACCACTTTCCATCGCCATTTACAATTCGACAGGGAAATGACTTTCTTTTATACCTGAAAGCAGCATTTTGCAAGTGGCGTTTCGATTTTCCTGCTGTCTTTCATTGAGTTGATGTTGAACCCATTTTTCCATCTTCTGAATCATTTCCAAGGCTTTCAAACGTATGACTTCTCGTGTCATACTGAATTGATCCGAGAGTCTATATTGCGTTGGAGTTTCATTCTCATCCAACAATTCATGCAGTTCGCTGTCTTCAAACTTTTTCGGTGGTCTTCTACGTTTTTCATTTCTCACGTCAAAATCGCCACTTTTAAATATTTTAAACCACATAAAACGTAGTGTGATTTATTGAGAGCCTGCTCACCTTAAGCTTCAACGAGCATTCGACGCAATTCTGCAGCAGATTTCTTCAAATGGTAAAAATAATTCATTTCCGTTCTCAAATCGTAGTTTCAAGGCACAAAATTCAACATGTTCAAAAAGTATGCTGTAGTATGAAACTCCCACAATTGTGAGTTGAAAATCTTAATTAGGTATCAAAATAAGAAAATAACACCAAAGACGGGTTTGGAGGTGATTACATTGGCAGATTGTGCCATCTACGGGCGAATTCCGGCAAATTTACATACCTGGTACATTCTACAAAGTCTCTAGGCATTATTAAGTTCATTAAATGTGTTCATGAAAAATTTGAAAACTAATTAAAATTTTTAACTTTCATTAATATTTATATTTTGAAAAGAATATTAACAGTCGTATTTTGGATACTCTAAACTTGATCTCATACACCGTCCTGCTAGCGTTGGTTTTAAACTCTATTTAATGCTTTGACACAGTATTTTACTTTTTAAAGAAGTAAATTTGATTTTGGTATGACTCGACTGGTTTAAAAGTCGCACTTAAAAGCAACAATAAGGCTGCGGAGGACAGACTTCGTAATTTTAAACTTTGGTTAAATGAAGAGGAAGACAACTAAGTAAGACAAGGGGCAACTCGCTCTTCAAACACTTCCACAACACACCTATGGGAGGAATTGGAGCCATTACATATTTCAAGTACATCAGCCCCCACTACACTGTGGATCTTTAGTGACGTCAGGGTTAGAACCCACGACTCGATGAAAAAATGCAAATCACTAGTTTTTGACCCTTTCTAGATCACCACGACCACAAATAGATATTCGATGAGTTCCTTTTAGGTAATTAACAAAATTATACACGTTAAGAAACTTCAGAACGATATACTGAAGTATCAAACTTCCAGATTCCTTATAAACAAATAGTGTTTTAAATGTGATTATTAATTTTGGAGAAATTTGAATTTTTCACATTTTTATAAGAATTTTAGATAGCCATCAAAACAATTCCACAAATATCTGAATACCACACAAACACACTTCTAAATAGATAAATTATTTAACTAATGTGAATTTATAATAAAAATTTTGAAAGCAAAACTATTTTGTACACAATTATGAGAAAGCAAAATTATTATCATATTAAAGACAATACAAAAGGGTGAAATTTTCTTTTTAGAGTATTCTGATAAGTGCTTAGGGAGTATCTCTTTAGACAAAATCATTACGTGATTTATTTGTTGTAATGTTGGCTGGTCAATCATTTTATCATAACAATCGCTCAAGCACTAATACTGAAAATGATTGTTAAAAAATTATCTTTATTATAATTTATCTAATCTTAAATAGAAGTATATTAATGATATTTCAGGATATATCAGTACTCATTTAATTAAATTTATTTAATTAATCTAAATATTTAGTTTAACTATTTTAATTAAATTAACTGTATTTTTATCTGAAAATGTAATAAGTCTTAAATAATTAATTTAATAATAATTAATTAAACAAAACTCGGTTAATTTAATATATTAATAATCAACCCTAAATTAAGTAGTTTGTCTTCAAATAAATTAATTTTGTTGCTATTTTAATCAAAAGCAACAAAATGTTCAAATTAGTGATATATTTAAAAATGTTTTGAGCCTCTTTTTAATAAACATTACCCACTTACCATAAAAACAGCATTTTGGGGACTCTGAGGTACCTGAAAAATATTATAATATGATTTTTAGTAATAGATACACTTTACTGTTAATATCACGGAATGCTGAGAGTTTCATAATTTCAAGTTCAGCATTATTCTATACATATAAAACTGAATTAAAATAATTCAAAAGCATATTACTCTTTAAATACTCATCAGAAAATTAAATTTCTGCCTGTAGATTCTCTACAACTTCAGAGTTTATTTTTGAGTGAATTCTCATGTTAGAGAGAGAGAAAAATTATTCTCTGAAAGTGCTGAATTTTAGTTACCCTAAAGTTTCTCAGTGGACTTATAATTTTCTAATATTTGAGGATTACGTGCGTGTTCCATCCATAATTTAAGCAATCGGGATCCCTTTGTTTGCTAAGCAAAGAGTCCTTTTAATCTACTTTTCTGTTTGAGTTTCATAGAAATAATAGCACTTAGGGATTTACAGAAGGAAATACCTTAATTTTTAATCTCATTCCTATAATTTACAATGCCTTAATTATTTAAAGAGAAATAATGGATTTAATACACATTTAAAGTGTAGAGAAAACATGAAGACTTAAAGAAATGTTTTAATGATACTTTGGATTGCAAACAGATATTTATCACTTTTAAAAGGGAAATAATTCAGATAAGTGATGTTTTTTAAATAAAATGTGAAACAGTATTGAAATAACAAATAAATATTGAGTATTAAAACAAACAGTTTCTCTTGTTAGTTCTATCTATTATACTTTATCTTAGGAAGAGTAATAATTAATTTAATCAACGTATTGATATAACAAACAGAAAATACTATCAAATGACGCACTAGATGAGCAAAACACATACAAATATTCAAAATATAAAGTTAATAAAAACTTCCATGAAATAAACTCAAAAACTAAAATATAAAGAAACAAAAAAAACATTGCAGAGTTCAGCAAGTTTCGCAACTATATATTAAATGATTAAAATCCAGACGCAAGTAGATTTTTAATTATTTTTCATTGTGAAAAAAGAGTGAAAAAAATTAAATCATCTCATATCCTTACATTTACTCTCATTTACTTTATTACATTTAAGAAATTAATTATTAGACGGAAAACTAGATCAGTTGGATTCGAATTTTGTCATGTTATTATTTATATTTTTTTCGGATCTTATCTTATCAGAATATGCTGTTGCAGTGTATTACTATTTGTGTTTTACTTTCCTTTTATCACGTTATCGTCATTTTTTACATAATTGTGCCGAAAATCTGCACTTCATTGTAATCATTGTAAATGTGCTATTTTATGAACGACTGCATTTACTTAAGAACTCGACACAGAACTCTAGATATTGATCAGTTAATTAGAAGGTGGCGATATCGTTTTTGTCAAAGGCAATCGAAAAAAATCTGTCAGATCATCAGATTATTAATAAAACTGTACATTGTATCACAAAGAAATATATATAATTTTAGGGTCAATGATTGTTTTATTAAAATCATACGGAGAAGCAACACGAGAACTGTTGGCAATGAACCCCGTAATTCTGAACTTCAGTCAAGTGATGGGAACGACACCTGAACTGGCACTCCCTTTACCAAAATACCACAGCCCACTAAGGGAGAACTTTGAGCTACGATGGATTCATCGTATATCAGCCCCACCCTCAGGTCTTTTGTGGTATCAGAGTCCCAACCCTTTGACTCGACGAAATTTACCAGCTGCGAGTCCATGATCAAACCAGGCTACTGTAGCCATAATTTGAAGTTCAAAGCAAGATACCTGAGAATATTTTATTCCCCGTTTCAATGATATTTCAGAAAGTCATTTGAACTTATAAAGAGAAATATATTATTTTATAACATTTTATATCATTCTGTGATCCTGAAAGATATATTTTGATATTTACAACTTCACCATGTCATTTATCGACACTTACAATTTTGAATTAAACTGATTCGAAACATTGTTGGGATATCGAATTTAAAGGAAGCAGATTATCGCTGTACATATCCTCTCAATTTGATGAAAAAGAAATATATTGATATACCTTGAATTACAATAGTTTTTATCATGGTAAAAAGATTGAGAAATTTAGAAACCAAACTTTGATGTAAGATAAATCCTGAATAATACTTCTAAATGAAATTTTACGAACTTTAAATTTCTTAATTATGTAAGGGAGGGAGTGAAAATGTTAAAAAACCATTTGAATATATATATATATATATATATCTGTGTGTGTGTTCTTAGAAGTTTATAGATGTTACAATAAGTTCTAAAATATAATTAGTAGTTGGAAGCAGCGACAAATCTCTTTCTCAATTTCTCGAAAAATTATTTAATTCTTCTTAGGGAAGCTTGCAAATTCATTTCCAAAAATCAACTGATTGCTTTTAATTCCCCCTTCGCTTGAATCAATCTGCTCTTTATATTTGAATTACTTTTTGATCTGCTTGGAAAAGGATATTTTTGTATTCTTATTCAAATTGGTATTTTCAAAGAGACAGTTTTTGTAAACATCATCAGCTTATCCGAGATCGATTGACCTATTATGGAGCTTTCAAGTCTCTAATTGCTATAGCATGAGATGCGTGAAAATTCAAAAATATTTTATGAATAATATTTTTAATAATACATAGAAATATTATATTGATAATAATAAGAAGAATATGGATAGTAATATATATTGTATGAATAATTATATAGAAATAGGTAGCACAGTCAAAATGGAAATCATAACACATATTCGCCTTAATAACATTATTATCTTCTAAATGTGTTAAAATGTAAAAGGCTTTTACAATTTTCTAGCATTTCCTCTTTTTTTACATTTATTGTTTTATAGACTTCAGAATAAAAACACTACCGCTCTAAAGTGAGTTTCTAACCAAAAATGAATAAGAAAAAGGAAGGCATTACATTCAAAATGTAAATCATAACATATATTCCATAATAATATAATTATCCTCTAAATGTGTTACAATGTAAACCAGACACCGGTAACATTTTCTGGATACAAGGAAAAAGCAACTAAAATGTGTGTATTAAGAAGATGTTTCGGATCAGTAGTATTTTCATTTAAAAGGGTTTTTTGTGAGTGAATAATAAGATAAATTTTATTGAGAAAATAATTACATGATTTAAACTTTAATAGTAAAAATTAAAATTCTAATAATTATTTAAAAACATAACTGAATTATTTTAGTTTTTCTTTCCGATATCAATGACTCAGCTGATGTTGAACTTGTGACGTCAATTTCGTCAAATTTGGCCTATAGTTAGTCATCTTAACGAGAATGCAAGTATCTGCATTTTCGGTAATCAAGCCGCTTTTGTTCTTACTTAAAATAAATTTCAGGAGTGAAAATACTTGCTCATATTTATAATTTGAATAAAATGCGAACAAAAGGGCAAAACTAGTTTTTTTTTTTCCAGAGATGAAAGTTTCGTGCGAATAGATGCCTCATAGGACGATATTATGAAAAGAGAGTAATTTTCTGATTACTTTTCTATCGTTATTATTTATTTACAGTTTATTTTTTCATCAAGTATTAGTTTTATGTTATGGTTTTATAATTTATTTTTACACAATACACTTTATTTTTGGAACTCAAGAGGGTTACTCATTGATTCGCGGATCATAAGTTGCCCATGTCTGATATAAACACTTTCACAATTTTCTAGCTATGTTCCCCCTTTTACATGTATAGTCTTATAAAATCAGTATATAAACACTACTGCAATGAGTGAGTTTTTTAAACGTAGGCTTACATTTATAAATTCTTGTTAGTGTCTGAAAAAAGAATGCTTACATTTAAGTGCCATTAAGATGCTTATAGTACCTCGCTGAATTGCATTATACCTGTTCAAATTATATTATTTTATTCACATTAAAGTACCTTATCGTATTACATGCTCTAATGATGGAATAAGAGGTAAATATGCAATACATTTTGGGTTCGCTCAAATGATGATAATTGCTCAATTAATGTTATTATTATTTTAAATGTGATTTAAGCAGAAAAAAATTATTTCTTACCAAAACTTTTTCTTGATCAAAAACAGCCGAAAAACTTCTGACATAATGCTAAGACAACATATATCACAGAAAAAATTGTTTCGACAGGCTATCAGTCATATTTATATTTTTCTTCGTTTACATTTTTATTAAATAAGTGAAGGTAAAAACATATTGAATTATATTTTTTCTTCTTGGAGCTCTAAAGTAGGTCTACAATATGTCATTCTTATAATTTGACAAAAACTATTTTTATGGACATTGATGTAAATACCCAATCAATCATAGGATAACCAACAAAACGTAAGAGAATATGATAAAGATGAATGAAAGTGTATTTTATTCTTCATACATGATAAATAATTTTCAGTAGCAGCATCAATATTTATGTCCTCGAGTTTCCTCTCTTTTACCTTCATTCCTTGAATAAGAGGAAACAGCATTTATTCTCGAATATTCTAAGCTAATTATTGCTTCAATCCTATTTTAGAAACTTTATCTATTTTGATTACTCTATCGCACATATCTTACTTCCACTTTTCAAATTTAGAAATATTTAACCTATCTTTGCTACATGCAGTGTTTAGTTTTCTTTACTCTGATATACTGAAAATCCATTGCTTTGTATTGTCATATTTTCCTTCGATTTAAAAAATATGTTACTTTTTTTTATTTATGCATATTCTTCGTAAGTAAGGCCGGAGAAAAAGAAAAATATCTGCTCTTTTTTCTTTTTTTTTAATTTGCTCCTTTGAAAGTACGGGAAATCTCGGTTTTTTGTTTCTAACAAAACTTGCTCTCTGTTGGTCTCTTCAAATGGTAAGCCCGTTCTTTACCCTGTTCAAGTCACTCATCTATGATTTTTACATCATGGAATAACCCTATATGTAAGGCTACCATACGTCTGCTTAAGAACTATCAAAATTCCGATTTTTACTTAAAATGATAAAGTTAGAATGTTTAATTTATTTTTCTATCTCATTTTTACAAATTTCAAATCATTCCACTTTCGAGTAAAATGCATTTACTAATATGATATGAGAAGTTGCGAATAATCTTAGAGACATTACTATTTGGTTTATATTATAAGAAATGTTAAAGTGTGATGTTTATGATCAATTTTATTTATTTATTTAATTTAAGATTTGAAATTGAAAGAGATTCAAGATACATGAAGTTCTAGATTCAATTACTAAAATTTTCAAGTAAATTTTCAATTACTAAAATTTCATAAGCCCGACAATGAAAAATTCAAGAAAATACAAAAATAATATTGTGAAGAAAGAAAATAGAGATAAAGCATTTCGAAATACTGTCTCAGGCTCGGATTAAGAATGCGTGCTTATACTCGTATTATGGTTCCAATCCTTTGTACTTACAGCGATTAATTTATAATATAAGAATAAAAAAAATTAAATAGGATCAAAATTCCTTACTCAAAAAAGTAATTAAACCACGTAAACAAAAAAGAATAAACAAGGAATCAAAACTCATTTTAACCAAATTAAAATAATACATAAACAGTAAATTATACGTATTTATACACTTATAAAAATCATGTATTATAAAAAGAGTTTAAAAAAATTCTTGTCTACCGCAAACCCATGTAATTTTCTTAAATTGCAGATTCAATAAGGTACGTGTTTACATAAAAATAACCTTCAAACTTCTCACACGCATATATATATATATATACGTAAGGTGTGTGTGTAAAGTTCAAACAAAATATGTGTGTAAGCTAATAAAAATTAAATTACATAATTTATGCTATAAAATAAAATAGATTTAAAAAATTTATTATATAAGAACAAATGAATCATAAGAAAATTAAATTCCTTTATGAACTAAGAAAGTAAGCAATTTTTGTTTAAGATATATCTAAATAAAGAAACTCTGAATCCATAGATGAACAAAGCTGATCTAGAAAGTGTGACTTTATTAACATCAAAATTGAAATATTCTCTTTCATCAAAGATGTAGCTGTAAATTTATCTTAATTTCTTATTTTATGTCTAAATAATCTGTTTCGGTTTTATTTTTCAACATTTGAATTAAATTTAAATTACAAGAGCAAACAAATTAGGTTTATCTTTACTAAAGATAATATCAATATTTTATTTAAAAATAATAAATAATATTTATCAATATAGATTTGTTCATAAAAAAGTATATACAGATTAAGGTATTCAATCTTTCATGAAGAAATAGTTATTGTGATATCACATTTCATAAAAGATACAAATACTTTTCTGCGCAAGATAAAAAGAACTTAAAAATCATTGTTATATATATATATATATATATATATATATATATATATATATATTGTATTTTTTTTATGAATTTCAGACATAAATGAATTTTGAATATGTAGATTTTCTCTTATTTTTATATTTATTGTAACACTTATAATTTTTTTCACGTTTAATAATTTCAGATCAATTTGGAATAATTGATTCTTTAAAGAGAAAACAATAAGTATGGTTATATAAAACTAAGAATGAAAATGTTAAACGTACTTTTAGCTCTATAGGTTTTCTAATTTTTTTTGCCTTACTTTTTGCTACCGGTTGTGTAAATCACTCTTTTGTAACAGATACTGGATACCGAAGAATTAATACAAATTGATAAATAATATTCGAAGATTATTTAGCTTAACATGTTTTCGAGATATTCTATGAACCTCCTCAAATTACAACTTTATATTATAGTAATATTTTTTTTAATTTTCTAATTCTGAACTTATTAAGATATAGAATTCTCGTTTCGAGTTAAAATGCAGTTGCTTTTAGTTTCATGAAGAAATGCACTTACCTAATTTAACAAAATTAATTTGCGTAGGATATCCAACAAAGAGCTTTTTATTTATCGATTTATGTGAAGCGCTTGTTTGTTTACAATCAAGGGGTGAAAAGAAAGTCATGAAACTTCAAGCTCCCTTTTATCTTGTTAAATGGGTAAAGTACTCTCAATGACGTTACGTTAAAAAAAGCATGAAAAAATGAGCAGAGCAAATACTGAAGAAGCAAAATTAAAAATATATTGAAATTTTTTTTTATATTAAAAACGTAAAACGAAAGTCAAAAACTCAGTTGATGTTAATCAATGAAACCAGTAAAAAACACTTGATTCTCACTCATGTAATAATTATTAAATGAATGAGAATCTATGAAAGAGTAAAAAAAAATAATGTTTGGAATATCTTGTAAAAAATTATCTAAAATGTGTAAATTCTGATGTAAAATAAAATTTAATAAACTGACATAATGATAAATAAAACGTCCGAGATCTTATATTTTTAAATCAGGATTAATTTTTGATTTTATGCCTAAGAGCAGAGGTCTTAAGATGAGGTGGACCAATTATTACCCACCATCTGCTTTTAATAGAGTCTGCAGAATAATATTTTTCATACATGGGGAAAAGTTTGGAATAAATAATATTATGCCAGTAATCACTGATATATACAAATGTATAACAGCGTTTTTTAGATCTTGATAAAAGTACCTATGACATTACCTAGCTCAAAATCCATTTCGCAATAAGATACAGGAGCTCCGGTCTTACCTTCATTAGACATGGGTCTGCAAAATGATGACGCGCTAAAAATGTTATTTAAAGAAATGGATCTAACCTAATACTATAAATGTCTTTTGGGTGATAAATACATTAAATTAAAATCACATCCTAAGGGGTAGCTATCTATATTTTGCAGAACCTATCTATGTAAAAGGACGTTTTCGAATATGGAGTATATAAACACTCAATACAGATCACTATTTGAAAGCAACTTTATTTACAGGAAGTGCTAATTATGTACTCCAAGTAAGGTGAGTTATTATCTCAGAAAAAACAATAACTTTTCTCGCATTCGAAGAAAATTTAACCAGTTCCATAATATGTTTATTAACACTTCGAAACATTTCATCCTTTTCGTGCGCTTATTATAAACGTGCATGCACGATTATTTAAAATATTTGCTGAAATATTATTTTCTGTGTAAATATCATTGATTGTAATATCTGGCCCTTCATGTCTAAAACTTTTGATTATGTCCCATTCTAAAAAGGATTTACTAATCATTGCCCAAGACTAATTACTTTATAATTATAATATCCATTCGAATAGAAAAGATGAAAGCATAGCCAAAACTTTTGCATAAAGTTACACAATACTTATATTGAGGTAATATATATGAACAGTTTTTATATTTATTCTGATTTTTGCTCCAATAATAATTAAACAGCTTAAATTAAGAAATATAGAAATATTTCTAATGGGAATCCATACTTTTATTTTGCCAAATAAATCAAATCCATAGTGTCAGTTTACGATCTGAATTGTGAATTTGTTTAAAACAATATTTAAAATTGTATAAATGAAATTCGAATAGTTGCAGAAATATAATGAAATTTGCATTGTTCATCCTAATTGCGTTTAATTTTTAAAAGACACTTTTTCTCTTCTTAGATCTAAATCGGTGTTTCTAGAAATGTTCTCCAAAAAGTTTTATCTTTGCCTCTTTTCTGTATAATTTTAAGAAGGAAACATACTAATTAAAAGTAACATATAAAAGTATCATTATAGAGAAGAAAAAATGGACTAAATTAAAGAAAGATGTTATAATTGTGAAAAAAAAGATTATCCAAATTATTTGTCATAGTGACGGACCCATTATCAATTAAAAGTGTTGCCTGTTTTCTTTGTTAATGCATTACGTTATATTTTTCTCACAATTTGTAATAATTTTGGAAATTATTTTAAACAGTTATGTACACAAAATGTTAAGGCCTCTACAAAAATTTAAATTAAATTTCAAATGTTTTATTATTAACCTATATTTACCCCGTCATCACTTATAATTTACTTAATTGTATATTTTCGGTATAATCAGCAATATTAAGAACAGGTGAGATACAAAATAATGGACTTAGAATTTGAATTAATAATTCAATTACTCAGTTTTGAAGGCTGATAACATCAAGGCAACTGTTTCGATTCTCAATAATGCTCAATAATCCAAATATGGTTGTGGGAGCATTATCCATCCGAAATTCGGGACAGCTACCATAGAAGATTATCTGTATCATTAGATGAGCATGATCATAGAATACATTTATATAGACTACCTGTTCCTTCAGAGAGCTAAGAAACAGCCCCCACACTATCAAAGATTTACCTCTGTGATGTATAATTAAAGTAATTAGAATGGAATCCATTCACGACGCAGCCGCATACACTTCCCGAAGTAGTCTGTTGGTCATAGTCGAGGTCGGCATTGGTTTCGTCGAATCATGGGTTAAAGCCCTGATGCTACTAAAGATACACCGTGTAGTGATACTGATGCTTGTTAAATATGGTCGAGGTCCCAAGTACTCCAATTAGAGTGATGTCGATTTTTGGAGAGGGAGTTGCCAACTCAGGAGTCGTCCTCGTTACTTGATTGTGGTTTAAATCAGGAGGTCTTTTGCCAAAAGCCCTTGTGTTGCTTTCACAATGAGGTTTATAAGAAATCACAATCCCGCGTTGGAGGAAAAGTGAAAGACGAATCGGGGGGTAGACTAAATAACATATTTTCTGTCATCAAGATTCCAGTTTTAATGCACTCTGATATTTAAATATGTTGTTCATTGCTGGACTGTAGACTTAGGTTTTCGAAAACAGTTCGAGCCATTTTTCTCTAATCCCTGTTTCACAAATTCCTCTTCTATCTACAATTTCGTCGTTTTGAAATATCATAATGTTCATTCTGATACCAAGCTACAGCGAGATAATATATGCATAAAATTGAATAATTTTATATAAATATGATCTTGCTACACCCAAGATCTATGTTTTTTATACACGGAGGCTCTTACTAGGGGAGCGTCGTTAATCATGAATTTTCTGTTAATCTTTGAGATGATATGTTAAATATTATTGCACAGCTACTGTCTTAATTGAAAATGTACTACTTGTCATATATAGTAGATTTTCTACCTAATTTGAACACATAGCAACCAGTGACGCTTTCATCATACCAAAAATTGACATTACACCTTTTTTTACATCTTCTTCTTTTGCGCTTTTTCTTAAGTAAATGTCTCCAATATTTTGTGTCTATCATTTAAACAATTAATCATATCAGTCGTGTGAATTGATCTGCGCATGCTCTTCTGTATCTGTATTTGGGTGTAAGAAAGAAATAGAGATAAAGAGTAATGCGCTGTTACACATATTTTTCCTCTCCTGTACTTTAACGACATCATACATCTTAAAAGGAATGCGTTTATCATTCTTACAATTTAATAAAAAGCTATTTCTACCTTTATTTTATGAATTATTTGAATAATTTATTATTTCACAAGTAAAGAAAGCAATAATTTGAATAATTTATTACTTCAGTAAAATGTAATCTCTTACCAGAAAATGAACGTAAGTATACAAACTTTTATTTATTTATTTATCACGATGATCACAAACGCATAGGTTATTTATCATTTTTATTATATAAATATATTTAAAATGTGTGCAAAATACGTTAGAGGAATATAAATAAGATTACATGAACGGAGCTTCAGTTTGATATTTATATTTTCAGGCGTGATGAAAAATGGAACAAGAAAGATTTCTTCACCAATATTTTCTTATGAGTTCGCCTCCAGATAAATCATCTTCCACTGAGCCTCAAAGTTTCATATATTTTTGTTACTTCAGATATATATACATATCAAATTGTAAATACGTTTATGTTGATATTAAATACAATTTTTCTATTTTATTATTATGAATTGTTTAGACAGAATGATTGCGTATTTTAATGGGATTGTCATGGTGTTGTAAATGCATAATGCAATTGTTCACTGTTGAACTTTCCAAATTTCTTTACAATAAATTTCAAAGAGAGAGAAAAAGAGAGATGAATATATTTTTAAGGTACCGAAGGCATTTTATTGAAAATGTTTCGTAAATATCTGTCAAATTCACTTGAAAAGTATTACATTGCTCAAAATAGAAGATTTGAGTATTGCGGTGTAAATCCCTTTCGTAACAAAAAAAAAAAAAAAAAAAAAAAAAATAGAAGTCCAGATGCAAAGAGACCTTATTGAAATTTTTTTATATAATTTTTTTCCACTGTGATTATCTTCTTATATATACTACGTATTATTAATTGTGGTGTTTCTCATAAATTTGCTTTTTTGTGGACCCATTGAAGAGTTAAATAAATATCTTTCTTTTTAATGCATTAGAGAACAATTTTACAAATTTCTCTCTCTCTCTCTCTTTATATATATATATATATATATATATATATATATATATATATACGTTATAAGGATCAATTGTGGCGAAAAATCGAATTTTCATTTCTTATAATGTTTTAATGGGGTATTCTATTGACATTCAAATATATTTTTTACTTCATTTCTATAGAGATTACATTTTAAGTCTATTAGTACAAGATTAAAGATTTTATAAAAACCAAAAATGAGCATTTAAATTAATTAAGTTGGAGGTTTGAAAGGTTTTACGTATTAAAAATGCATTAAAATATTATTTTCTTCGCGTAAATTATTGATACATTTCTCATGATTGAATAAAAGAGAAATTATTGCTTATGAAAGCGAATTATTTCGAATCATTTGTAACACATTAGTAGAAACCGAAGCATACATTAATTGAAATTTACATCCATTAATCTAAAAATTTATTTTATATAGAATTTCCACATTTGAAATAAAAGTAGCTCTCATATGGTTATCTTAATATTATAATGATATTGTTAAATTACTGCATGTTTTGTATTCCAGAATATTTTATTAAAACATTTTCCCAATACATTTTTTAAAATTTTTTTCCTAATTTTTTGTCTGATATTTAAAAATAATGTTAAAAAATGGAGAAATTTATTCACTAAGTCTGCGAAAAATCGTGATATCTTGGGTTTTGAAAGTTTTTATTTTTTGCGTCAGGAGCACTTTGACAAGAACGTGTAAATAATTTTGACATTAAAAACTTTCCTAAAAGCTTAGTTGTTCCTATAATTTTTAATTTTTGGTTTTTGAAAATACGTCCTAAATATCTCACCATAATTATTTAAAATTTCACAAGAAATTAATCTAGATTTCAGTGGTCAGAAATTAGTTTCGAATGAAATTAAATTGAAAAATAACATTAAAAAATTTAATTATTATTTCTGAGAAAAATTTCACTAAGCGTATGAAGTGATAAAGTTTTTTTTGATTTTATTTGAAACATGTTTCTTAGTTCCCTAAAACTTCACAAGTTTACTCTCTTGTTTCCAGTATTTTACGTTAAGACAGACATCTCATATTGACTTTTTTCAGTAAATGAAGTCCTATAAAACTGTACTTTCCTTTGATGTGAAAAATTCAACCATTATTTCTTTCTATATTTGCTGATTTATTTTATAGATGTTATTTCCATCTAATTCTGTTTATTCAAATTTTATAGAAATGAAAAAAATTACCTGTGGTTTGCTGGTAAAATGTCCGGTACTGAAATGAATTGAGGTAATTTTAACAAAAAGAAAATCATTAAATTAAAACAAGGCTCTTTCAAACGTGGATAAATTTCCGAAACATGGATGCGCAATATTTATTAAGAAACTCAACAAATATAAATGATTACTGAAATATCTTGGATATAAAGAAACGAATTGTAGTCATTTTTAAGGACATTTAGACAAATTATATTAAATAAAAATAATCATGTTGGAAATATATTTCATCAATAACATGAGATGTAAATCAAAATTTTGACAGGAAATCAACTATTATTTTAGATTAATTTATGTGTTAAAAATAATCTTCTAATAGTTATAATAGTAATAATAAGTGGTAAACCTGTTTCACAATTATTAAAAGAACAATCCATTTGTTGAAAGTTCAGTATAACATACTATAAGAGATTCTTCTATCCTATGGTTAAAACTAGTTAACATTATTCAAGCTCGTAATTTAATTTAAAACAGAAGTGGCTTGAAACATACAATAAGTTATTAAATGAAAGGAATTTTCAGTATGAAATTGGCTTTCTTCATTTTCCTGAAACTTAACAATAATTCTGGTTGGCACTTTAATTATGTCTGCCATTTCATGGATCTACATGGGTCAAACAAATTCCGACTAAAAGGGTATTTACATAGAAGAAATGGAAATTTCATAGGTTCCTTAAGAAGACTCAAAATCCATGGTTATTACCAAAAAATAACTGCATTTATATGCGTATAAGCATAATACTTTTTACGTTACTTGATAAAATATATTGCGATATATTATCTAAGAAAAAAATGAAACAAAAAATTTTTCAAGTGAAATGAAGATGAAATTGTTTAAATAATACGAGTATTGTTTGCTTTCAAACTGAATGAATTTAACCAACTGCCATGAAGGAAAATCACGTTTAAATTTTCAGTGGCGTAATACATTATATTTTAAAATATTTTTTCCTCTATATTTTGACACTTACATAAAATTTTATTGCTTTCATTAATACGTCATCGTTCAACATTTTTAATTATTTTTTTAGGTTCTAGAAATTTAACCGTACTAAATTATTGATTTTTTTTTTTTTTTTTTTTTTTTTTGCTTTTTCTTCTAATAGCAAAAAATAGCTTCTTATCACAATATATTTTTAGTATTTTTAAAATCTATTTCATAATGTAATGAATAGCACATATTACTTGCTCTAGTAAAAAGCTAATCAATGTAAAGAAATTCATAATTTCCTGACATTTAGGTTATTGATATAAAAATTATTATGAACATTGTCTATAATTGCAATGTCTTTCCCATTAATTTTTATTTTCATTGACTTCAAATATGATTAAGTTCTAGGTATTTTAAAATTTTCTTACAACCGGAATTCTATATATAAGGATAGCAAATTCATAAGAAATACATTTACTAGTATGTAAGTGTAGGGAAGAGAGAGATGTACAAAAATACTTCGTGGATCCTAGAGATTTGATAAATATTAATTTCTATTCGAATTTCAAGATGTCTGTTGATAATTTCCCCGATGGTATCCATTGATCTTATTTCAGGTCACTAAATACAGCTTTAGAAATTTCATTACTTTCAGGTAAGCCTACAAATGTTAAAGTTCAGTTCTGAAAATAAAATTAAATTTATTTCGTAGTATCAAACTAGATCTTTGAAGAATTAAAAAACTTTAAAATATAAAATCACTAGTTTAGGAATGTTTTGTATTTTAACTGCTCATTACAAGTGATTGAAAAAGAATATGTTCTTATGTAATTCATATATTTTAATAAGGTTCCTATCTGACAACTAATAATTATTTCATCTAACGATAAAACGATTGAATATATCTTCATTATTTCGCATTGATATTAAAGTCCAGAAGAAAAAAGAAGAAAGTAAAGATTCTTCCAATATAGAAAATAAAAATTAAATATCTTTCCAACGCTTTTGAGCAGCAAAAATAACAATTAGATTTCAAAACTCCTGTTTGTGTCCTTCACATATAAAAGGCAAAGTCTCAAAGAAAAACTCGTTTTTTTCCTTTTTTTTTTATAAAAACGCAAGAACAATTTTTCTCATATCATACAGATATATTTTACAAAAAAAATGATTATAGTTTCTAATTAATTAGTTAATTAATTATTAACTTAATAGTTTATAACTAAATACCTTAATAAAGACTTATATCTTAATAATTGATAGAAAGCAAAGTAAGCAATTAATTCATTGCTTTACAAACCATTATGAGCTAAATACAGCTATGTAATATTATTGCATTATATTAATCTAATTACAATTCTTAGTAAAACATCATTTTCCGTTTATTTCTTATTAAGTTCTTTCAAAAGCTATACCTTGCTTGAGGATGTAAAAATGCATCATCTTTATTTACATTTTTTACTATGTATATATATATATATATATATATATATATATATACATTAAAAATCAAATATATTATATAAATTCATTAAAAATCAATTATACATCATATGTACAGATTCTAAAATCAGGAAACGTATCGGAGTTACTTATCTCAAAGCTCTTAACTACCTCTAACCAATAATCTTTACACAGCCTGCAAATCCAAAATGATCTTTATTCTCAAAAGTAATGCCTGTTTCTATTTGATTGATTGTTTGTTTGACGAAATAAATATCACCTTATATGTAACACATTTTCTTGCATTGTTATATTATACCAAGGAGAAAAAAATTATAAAATAAATAAATTCTAAGAAATACACTGTACTATTTAATCGTTCTTTTTAATTAAATTTAAATATGTGATGTAAACATTGATAACTCAGGAATACCCGATCTATTGGAAGAGTCACCATCCATTGGTTAAAAATAATTTAAATAAGTTCTGAATGAATATATATAAATAACTTATATATATATATTATATATATATATATATATATATATATATATATATATAATTATATATTTCCACGTTTGAAGAATAATAAAGTAATTTGCCTTGTCACTGTTTGTAAAAACTTCCTCGTGAATATTATTTATCAACAAAAATCTTCAGACCAATTTATTCTTTCGCATAATATAATTATAAATAATGTTCCAAAAATTAGATGTGTATACACAACTTTTTCAAAAAATTGTTATCATTGAATTTATACAATTTTCTCTGAGAATAATAAAAGCTAATAAATTACATTTTTGGCAAGTAATAAAATTATTTATACTGTATTCTTATAAATAATTAATAGTAACTTTAATAGATCATCTGTTCCTATAAAATTAAAGTGATCTCATGTACTTTTTCTGCTATATATATCTCTCTTTGGCTTTTATTTTCTTAATTATATTTGAGCTATTTTTAATGATTATAGTCTTATTAAATTTATGAATAGTATCTTGTAATATTTTTGAAACAATGTACCATTTTTGGAAATATAAATGTTATATTTTAGCGTTTTATAATGAGCAAATGCTACATAAATAAAAGATATGTGTTTCAAAACTAAAAATTATTTTAATCAAGCACATTTACATCAAAGGAACTTCAAGCCTACACTTTCTAAAGAAGTAATTCTTGAGTAATTTTTTGTTACCCAGGGAAACCGAGCTCACCCAGCAGAGGATTTGAATAATTTATTTAAAATAACATTTAGCAGATGATTTTTTTTTGTTGAAAGCATAGACATTACTATATTTCTACAAAAATCAAGCTAAAACAACCGGCTAGTTTAAAAAACATCTGTGTCGGAAAAAGTAAGCGCAGAAAAAGTTACAAACGCGCCAAGATCGAAAATCGTTTCGCTTGCAGCACCTTTCCCTGAAATCAGGTCAGCTAGATTTTTATGAATCTTTCCACTAAATTTTTCTTCTTTCTTTGGCCTCAAGCCAAATATACTTCAGAGAACACTGTTTGCGAAGTTTTTTGGCTCTATATCTGAGAATTCACGCGTGAATACTTAAAAGACATTATGTAAAATCAGCAAATCTGATTGTTAATATTTAGCTGAAAACATTTTTCTCCCCAAAACAAACTTTATTTGCGAAAGACGAGCTATTCACAATTACAGTAAGTCATTTAAGAAAACTTTTTTACTGGTTGACAGGTACAAATCTCATTTCATTCATTTCTCAAGACTACATAATCTCAACAGATTCTTCTAAAATGCTATGTGGAAATCACTTCTTGTAAGATGAAATACTTTTGAATTTATAAATACAAATTTGCCAATATTTTGCATTATTATTTGTATTACATTTATTAAATAAAAGTTTTTTATAATATGAAATTCAATCAGACATTTTCTAGTATTTCATTTATTACAGCTTGAACTATTTTTTCGTAGTTAATTTATTTGTTTCTTTCTAAAATTTAATTAAAATAATAATTTTTCCAATAAAGTGCAACCATTTTAACTGTAATTATATGATTCCTCAGTCTATATAGAGTAAGAAACTGGTAAGTCAATAAAATTGCTTAAAAGTGTGTGAGATCAATTATTGAATTTATAGTAAATATTTATTAGATAATTGTATCTTTTCACTATGAAAAAATAATTTTTTGTAAATATCTCAAATTTTATTGACATATTCTGATAATATCTTTTACAGTATTATTTTACGAAAAGATAATTTTAAGAGTAAACATATCTGAAAAATATTTGATCACCATGAATTTCATTTCTATTTTAAAAAAGTTTTAACGATCCACATAAAAAAATTGAGTTAATTATCGAATCCAAACTAAGAATATTGAGTTATACTTTTCAATGGAAAGTATTTCGTCGTTTATTCTTTGTGAAAATGGAATAGGGGAATTCTTAAAACTAAAAAAAGATTAATGATGCGATTAATTTATTCGAAATTACGTAGTTTTCTAATCAAAACTTCACAAACATTCTTATACTTCTCTAAAGAAAAATTTATTAAGCAGTTTAACTAATTTCGCTAAAACTCACTTTACGTTACTTTAGTTTCCGATTCTAACAGAGAATAAAGTTACATATTCTTTGAAATATATTCGTACCACTGATTCGTTGAATAAATTAAGACTACTTCAGAGAAGCGCATAACAGCTTTAGTGTCATTGCAATCAAAGCAATGGTCGAAAAGATTTAAAGTACTTTGAGACCACTCAAATTATTTTTAATGAAACAGAATTATTCATATCCTAATATCTAGGTTTGTGTTTAATGAATTTCGATATAGATCGGACTTTAAGATAATTCATTTCGGTTATTGTCATCAAATATTTAGAATACGGGATGCTTGTCTTTCAAAATATCAATGCATTATTTTTAAGGTATTATTGAATAAATTATTCGTGGGTATACTTTTTAAAATTCCTGAAAGTCTTTCGATAACGCTTTTACAGAATAATTCAAAGTGATCAAATATATTTGTTATGGAGTTTGTAAGCCTCCTATCTGATATGTTCTCTTATTAGAATATATTTAAATTTTACTATGAATTTATAAGAGACTATTCTAATAATTTACATGACTAAGTATTATGGTAAATAGAATTTTTTTCTTAATATTTCAAGATGAAGTGAACTATGACATTTAAATTTTAATTCAAATTAAATAAAAGATATTTTAGCATAGAGAAAACCTTAATTATGTAAGAAAACTCATTAAAACCTTCTGAAATATCTATAAAATAAATGTAATTATATCAATCAAATGTAAGTTATTCTTATGTTATACTAAATTAATTGTGTTTATAATTTCCTACTCAGACACTTTTCATTCCACAGGAATCAAATATCATTCCCATACATTTCAAAATGTTAGAAAATTATTTATGACAAAATTGTTTATATGAATGGTACTGAAAGCTATGGGGAAGTGGTGTTGCTAAAACCTTCCTGCTCCCATAACATCCAATCAAAAGGTGTAGGCTATATAAATAACTGCGAAAGACTAAAAAAACACAAGATACCAGGAACTAACAATTTATTTCAAACTTAACAATAACTTTAAAACGCGACCTTCACAGGTCTGGAATCTGCGAAGCAAGTGTGGCGAGCAAAGGTTACTCCCTCCTTTTGTTCAAGTCAGCTTGTAGCTCCGCAGTCATAACTGACGTCAAAAGATGACGTAGGCAGCCACCACATGACTCCCCCTCCAGTCTCATTAAGGGGGACGAAACCTTACTTTCCTGCCGGATCTTGTTGGATATGCTGCCGGATCTTGTTGGATGTTGGATTCCTGCTCCACTGGCTCATCAGATGTTCCTATGCACCTATCTGAGGCGTGCCGAATAGAGCAACCCAGGTGTTTAAGTGTACCTTAGACTGATGACGATCGATGCAAGTTTTGCACCACATGCCGATATCCCTATTCATACCTGGCCAAACATATTTAGATGCTATGAGGTGTTTAGTAGCGCGCATCCCTGGGTAAGACAAACTATGTAACTCATTAAAATCTTTGCGTCTTAATTGATGAGGAACATAGAATCTGTTAACTTCTGTAGAGTTATCCGCATATAACGATTTAGCGCCAACAGGCATTTGAATTTTTATCAGCTTACCACTGAATTCCATTCTACCTTCTAAAATAGATTTCAACTCCTCGTCTTTTTCCTGAAACTTTGACCATAACTCCAAATCAGACAGCGAGGAAAATTGTATCTCATTAATCCTTGATAAAGTGTCAGCTACAACATTACCCTTACCTGGTAAGTACCTAATGTCTGTAGTGAATTGCGAAATGAAATCTAGATGTCTCAATCGTCTGGGAGGGGCCTTTTCATGTTTCTGTGAAAACGCGAAGATAAGAGGTTTATGATCTACGTATAAAGTAAAAATACGAGCTTCTAACAGATGTCGAAAGTGTTGTATTGCACTATAAGCTGCCTATAATTCTCTGTCGTAAGTAGAATATTTACATTGTGCAGAAGATAATTTTTTTGAAAAGAATCCGAGGGGTCTAGGACCATCAGAAGAAATTTCTTGCAGGACTTCTTCCATAGCAAAATCACTGCACTCTGTAACTAACGCTAATTTTGCATCTACTGAAGGATGGTATAAAAGCGTTGCATTCGCCATAGCAGTTTTAATCTCTTCAAAGCTTTTCTCCCTTTCCGGATTCCACTGAACTTCCCTTTTGTCACGTTTTTTTGCACCGATTAACAGTTGATTCAACGGTGACAAAATAGTTGAAATATTTGGAATAAACCTGTGGTAATAGTTTACCATGCCTAAAAACCGACGCAAGTCAGAAATAGTAACGGGTTTTGAGAATTTTACTATTGCTTGAACCTTTTCACTATGAGGAGTACATCCTTTATCATTAATTGTATGCCCAAGAAAATCTATTGTGTCTTTCCCAAAGTCACATTTGGACTCGTTCAACACGATACCATAATTTTTAAATCGTGTGAAAACTTCTTCCAAATGCATTTTGTGCTCGATATGATTTTCACTGGCAATTATGATGTCATCCAAGTAGGGGAAACAATAATCTAGTCCTCTCAAAACTTCATTAATGAACCTTTGGAAAGTTTGCGTGGCAGAACAAAGACCCAAGTTTAAAAATGGAAATTCGAAAAGTCCGAAAGGGGTAATAATGGCAGTTTTGGGTATATCTGGAGGGTGCACTGGTATTTGGTGATAAGCGCGTACCAAATCTATTTTTGAAAATACCTTCTTTCCTTTTAACATATACATGCAATCTTGAATGTGAGGAATAGGGTATTTATCGGGTATTGTGATACGGTTTAAAGCCCTGTAATCTCCCGTAGGTCTCCAATCTGATGATCCTTTGGGAACCATATGCAAGGGACTTGACCAATTACTTTTCGATGGTCTGCAAATACCTCTCTCCATCATATACTCAAATTCTTGTTTTGCGATTTTCAATTGAGCTGGATTTAACCGACGAGATTTTGCACAAACGGGGGGGCCAACTGTAGGAATGAAATGCACAGTATCGTGCTTATTTGTATTCTTAGGGGAAACGTTCAACTGAGTAATCTCCTTAAACTTACGCAAAAGATCCAAGTATTCGGAATTCCCGACAATGGGTTTTACCACTGGGACATTACTTAAAGTAGTTTTGCCTCTAGCTTTTAAATCAGTTAAAGGATCAACCAAACAGCGTTTTTTCAAATCAACCAGCAAACCAAAATGTTCCAAAAAGTCCGCACCGATAATAGGCTTAGTAACCTCAGCGACAATGAAAGGCCATTGACAATTACGTCTTAAACCTAAATCAAGTGTCAGTAACTTAGAACCAAAAGTTGTGATTTTAGATCCATTAGCTGCGTATAAAAAGAAATCAGTTTTCCCATTACTTTTAGTTACATACGCTTTAGGATAACAGGAAACATCACTACCAGTATCAACAAGAAAACCGGTATGGTTGTTTACATCATTAACAAAAAGCCTGCGACTTTCACCTCTTAAAACAGAAGACGTCGCTACTCCTGTGGGTGATTCGAGTTTCTTTTTAAATGCCCATGGAGGTATGCAACGTTTTGCCTTTTCTCGATACCTAAAAAGGTACCAGCACAACCAACTTTCCCGTTTCTTAGCACTAGCTCTAGATACCGATGTACTTCGTCTACGTTGTGGTTTTGGGGATGCATGTCTTGAACCCGACCTAACCAATCTCGAGAGTTCATCTAACTGTTGTTGCATCTTAAACAATTGCTCATCCCGACGACTAACGTGATCAGTACTCGAATTACCATCAGAAACGGAGTTTATACTGCCCTGTGAAAATTCAATGATTTTGTCAGCCATTTCCGCTAACTTGTTTAGGTTCTCTGAACTAACAGCTAGAACGGCTTGAACTTGCGGTGGTAAACGCCTCATCCAGATGTTTTTAAGAAAAGATTCGTCTACATGGTTTTCACTCAATTCTCGCATTTGTCTAAGCAATAAAGACGGGGATCTATCACCTAATTCCAAATCCTCAATTAGAGTTTTAACTTTCCGGTTTTGCGATACTTCAAACTGCTCTAGTAAACGGTTTTTTAGAGCCGCATATGGACACGGGGGTGGTTCGCACACTATATCCGTAGCATGTGAAAGAGTTTCAGGGTCCAATGAAGCAACTAGATGGTCGAATTTGGTTTGCTCAACCGTAATGCCAGCTAATCTAAAACTAGCTTCCAGCTGCGTAAAAAATAGCTTTACATTACGGGGCCAAAAACTAGGGACCTTAACAGTTACTTTTTCACAACAATTATTTGGACCTACAGCTCCTTCACTTTTAGTATCATTACCTTCAAGTGACATCTCTATCTGAGCTAGTGGGATAATGAGTGAGTGATCGTGAAGTTTATTCGCGCAAGAGGAGTGAGTGAAAATGTAAAGCGCACTGGCGCAAGAGCCAGATGTAGCTAAATCGACATCTCAAAGCGACAGTAAAAAAAATAAAAATTTTACCGGCCAAATTCCTGCCTCAGAGGTTCGAACCATAGATAGGGACGTTACCAATTCACAGGTGTCAGAGAGTTTCCGTCGGTTAGCATATCTTTACAGCTTGCTTCCTAGTTAAGTTCCTCAGCGTCCAATTAGCCTTTCCGGGAGTATTCGATATTGGTTCCTTGAACGGGTCACCAGCTTATGGGGGCTGTCTCCAGATCAGAAGGTGTAGGCTATATAAATAACTGCGAAAGACTAAAAAAACACAAGATACCAGGAACTAACAATTTATTTCAAACTTAACAATAACTTTAAAACGCGACCTTCACAGGTCTGGAATCTGCGAAGCAAGTGTGGCGAGCAAAGGTTACTCCCTCCTTTTGTTCAAGTCAGCTTGTAGCTCCGCAGTCATAACTGACGTCAAAAGATGACGTAGGCAGCCGCCACAAAGCTACATGATTTTCATAACACTCTTTTCCTATGATCACAAAAAGCACATAAATGAAATAAATAACTTTAAAATTCTAATCGGCATGTTCTTTATAACAGTATTATTCACTATCATAGTATTATAGATTTTAAACAAATTCTTGTTTACATCGGTTGAAGAGCATTATTTAAAAACTTATGAAATAAATAAATAATATTAACGGCAAAATTCCAATGTTTGCTGGCTTAACTATGAGTATTGCGGATTTTAATAACAATATCTATGGACAACAAGCTAAATTACAAATTTTTTTAAACAAAATATATCATGAGCTTTCAGCTCGAGGAATATAAAATTTAGTCAGTACTTAAAATAATAAAAGCTAGAAAAAGAAATTTAGACAGCAACAAAAATAGAAAATTGGTCTTCTATATATTCTATATATTCAAGTATAAACCAAGAGTCCTCCGATTTCATATTAAATCTGTCTCAGAGTCTGTAAAAATAAGAGAATGATAACATCTTCTATTAAAATGTTTCCTTTATAAACTCAACCAATTTTACTTATGCTTTAAAATATCCTCTCGACTCATCTTGACATGATTCTTATATATCAAACTAACATACTTGCTCAGTTACCTTTTTAATCAATCTGCATAAACAAACTTTGGTAAATAAATGTATACTTTCTGTAAAAAGTAGAATTGATAAAAAGATAATAAAAGTAAGTTAAATAAAGAGTCAATTCCCCCAATAAAAATAAGAAGGAGAAAGGGAAACCCAATGCTCTCAGAACAGTTTTAATCATAAGGTATAATTACTTTTGCAATTTAAATAAATAAAATATAACTTGTTCGGTTTTAACTAACTTGTTACATGAAGGAAAAAAAACTGCTAAATATTACCACTACAAAAGGAAGTAATAAAGCATCTACACCTAATTTGAAGAAAATAACTATTTATCTAAATTCATATTCCATGCACAGAACTATCAAAACACTTATTCAAAAAAAAAAAAAACAGGTAAAAGTTTAAAATTTGACATCGATATCCAAAATACCCTTTGACTTTTAAATGTACGAATGTGATTAAAATAAAAAAGCTGAGAAAAAAAAGTTTAAAATTTTTATTGTCAATGAAATGATTAGGCACACTGTTAAAGAAAATTTAAACAACTTACTAAATATTATAATCAGGGCTATGAAATGTTGAGCATAAGTTTAGAAGTCTCACTGCCGCTATAAGGTGATAAACATTTTTTATTGACATTTTGGTCATTTTTAGTGTGATGTGTTCACTAGCCATCAAATATTTTGATAGCTAGAATAAAAAAATGACTGAAATTTTGAGACGTTGGGCTATTCACGATTTTTTCTTCACTTACCTCGGAGATTTTATATTGATTTGAATTTCATTAAATTACAATTTCTTTCCAACCAAATATGATAGGTAAATTAGAGGATGATAAAAGTGTGAAGTTAAGGGATTTAGAGATAATGTTATATAAATGAAATAGTTTGAAAGGAAAGTAAGAGGAAAGATATTGGATAACGACTTGCTAATAGAGATTTATAATTTGGTTTGAAGTTTCCTCAAATTAGCTTTGTGGATAGATTCGAATTGTGTTTTAAATTTTAAGATAAGAACCATCTGCTTATAGTGTGTTATTGAATAAAACGTGTAAATTGATAAGCTAAGAATATATTAATTGAATCAAAATTAAAATTAATGAGTTTAATTGATATTCGAGAACAAGTGACTTTAATTATCCATCATTGACTATTAATAAAGCATTTTGGCTTGTCTTTACGTGTCTTTAATTGAAATGAATATTTATTGCTTGATATTTTCAACTGAGATATAGAGCAACAGCAAAGTAAAGAAGGACAGATTTTACAACTTTAGAAATATATCAACTCATTCAAAAATTCATTTCAAAGTATTCTCAATATATACCCTCAAAATATTTTGAAAATATAACACTTGTGTTAAACTAAGTATGAAATCAATGTATTAATATTTTTCAAAATATTGAATAACGATACCTTTATTAATTGTCTTCCTATTTTTTTTCTCTAATGTTTATCGCGAGTCTTGAGACTGCTATACAGTATGTTTCACATTCAAGTTACTGAAATAGTGCATTCAGAATTATTTTTTTGAAATTGGCATCTGCTCAAAAACCCTAGAATCATTCATTGCTTAGAGACAGAAAATATTTAAGGAAAATCAATATGACAATCATTTTCGTATTTAAGAATGCAAGTTAAAAATGAAAATGTGTTATGATGTCCATTAAAATTGAAATTATAGCAAATACTTTTCGTATTATAATGTTTTTTTTTGAGATGCAAGATGAAATTCTTTATGATTATGTTACATAAAGATACTTTTATAATGTATTGTGAGAAAAATATTCTAAATTCTCACAATTTCTATTTTTGTGATAAAACGTATTTTCATCTCTCTCTCGTGTAGTGATATATTTAAAAAATAAACTAATTTTAATTCTCTTCAAATCTCTTGCAGTATCACGGCTAAAATCCATTGCCTAAATAAGTATCGTAAGAACTGTATATTTCTAAAAACTTGTTACATGTAATCATATTCAAATTAGCACGTTCAATGGAGAAACTCAATTCATTTAAGTTTAATTCGTTTATTCGCTTCATTTTTCATATACATATTCTTACAACTATTTACTTCATATATCTCTTTACTTTCTTTTATTTCGTATTAAGTAATTCAGTTATGCTCCCTGATACAATTAAATGAGAAAAAAAGGTTTTGAAAAAAGAATTTAAGTATAGTTAGTTATGAAAAAAATAATATTTTTACGAGAATTTTTAAAAAAATTTAATAATCTTTTTAAAACATTTTAATTCTATTTATTATTATTGGCAATAATAATGGTATTTCATTGGTAATAATAATGATGATTAGTAATAATATTAATATTTCACCATTAATTGATATTTACTTTTTAAAATGAATGTGTCTTCAACCTCCAATGGGATTCATATACTCAAATCAAGAGCACTCTTTTTGGGCTTAAACATTTGCCCCAATAACTTACAAATGTATCAGTTTTCTATTTTAATTGAATCTATTAATTTGAAGAATTTGGAGAAAGAACTTTCTAAATATATTACAAATTTTTCAAACATATATGATGTTTTGCCAATATTTATTTAATTCTATAATACACACACACACCTCATGTTTAATATTAAGAGAATTCATAAATTGTGTTTACTTTTACAAAAAGTATTGAACCAGAAATACTAACTCTTCTACCGAAGAATTATGCAAATATTCAATCGAATACGTACGCATACTAGTACGTGTCGGCTAAGCTATGACTGTAGAGGAGATATAAGTGCATGAAAAGTTGTCGGCGATTTGTATGCTCGTATTCCTCCACGACGTTCAACATGTTATTCGCAAAAGTTAGGTAAATTTTATAAGGCATTGACTGAAATAAGTAGAGATGAACGTACGGATGACGGAATGAAATGGAGAATTGTCCGTAGATTGGAGGCAGGTCAAGTATATGCACAGGAGTCAATATATGATATTTCAATGTAAAGCCTAGTGTTTGTTTGCAATTTGTGAAACAGTCTCAGGGTACTCAATCTATCTAAGAAATATATGGACATAGTGGACAAAGACCTACAACCATGAATGAGGATCTTTATTTGGCACTTTCAGCTCCACAACACGGAACTTTTGAAGTTTCACAGCTCTCACATGAGCTATACGCTGCATAACACGAGTTTTGAGTGTCAAAGTTGCCCTAAGGCTTCATGAGAGAGAGCTTATGCCTGAAAAATAGAGTTGTTGGCGACCCTCTCATTGCTGCACACAAGAGTGTTTATCAGGGTGCAGACATCATGTGCATTAACCTAGACTTCAATGGGGCACCATGCGTTTAATGGATGAGTTGAGATTTAGAATAGACACTGATTCTCGGCGTACCTTCATCTGGAGAGAGCCTGGTATATATCATCCCTCTCTCTTCATAAAAAAGTATCATTACTGTGGTAGAGGTGTAATGATTTGAGCAAGCATTGCGCTAGACTGCAGCATCCTCACCTCTCATGTATTCAACAAAGGCTCTTAAGCTGCTGTAATGTAAAGAGAGGAAATCTTAGAGTCCTATGTTCGAATTTTCAGGGACACATTCTAGTCCTCGGTTTTTGTTAATGATGGACAAGGCTAGTCCACATAAGGTTCAGCTGGTTCGTGATTACTTGGAAATGGAGGATAATCGCCTCATGGATTGACCAGACAAATCTCCTGATCTGAATTCTGCATGGAATGTTCGGGACGTTCTAGGAAGAGCATCTCACCACTCCTTCCGAGAAACATCCTTAAACTGAAAATAGCACTAACTAAACCCTTTGCAACAGGCGTGAAATGGAATTTTATAGAAACACCTTTAACTGTCTCCTGAACAAATTGTCTGGATGTGAGAGGGAGCCTATGGGGTATGGCTCCTTCTCACACCCAGACAATTTGATCAGGTAAATATTAGACTAAGTATTACTACCCCATATTAGACTAAGTTTCAGTTCGATATCACAAAGTGGATTTTGGAAATTCCTGCTTTATGAGTTTTACGACTAATCACGCGTAAATAAAATAACTTTTGAATGTTACATGTCTTTTTTTATTACAAATATATATTTAAACTAAATTTCATTAAAATTTGACCATGAGTTTTTTTCTTTAGAAATTCGACGTAATATGAAAATTCACTTAATTTTGCATATGAGTATAGATCTCAGAACGTAACATTCAGAGACTTTGTGTTGATAATAATGATCTTTAATCAGAGGTTCAATACTACTTTGAACAATAACTAACTTCATTTTTGCTATGTGTTTTCATATGTTACAAATGGATTTTTACTTCAAATATTAACATTACAAGAACTATCTTTTTTATCTCTGTGGTCCAGCTTGTTGTAAACATGTTCTATCCTTTAATTATTTAATTTGTAAATTATGCCTCTTTTTTATCTTTCATTATTACAATGAGAAAAGGAATTTAAAATCTATTTACCAATCATAGAAACATGATATGTGAAATGCATTTCGTCGAAACTCTCCCCACTTCAAGGCTGTAAACATATTTATAGTAAACTTTTGATTAATCATTTTTAATTAATTTTGTCATCATTTTAAAATGTAGATATTGCCAAAATTGTTAATTCAGAGATATAAACATCAAAACGGCGTTCTTCTAAAATCAAAAGATTAGAGAATCTATCCAAAGTTGAATATTTTCAAAAAGTATTGGATCATTTTATTTTATTTCCTTTATTTTTATTTAATTACATTCATTTCATTATTTATTTCTTATTTACATCTGCTATCTTGTACTTTCTAGAATTATGTAATCTTGACCATATAGTCAATTTTGCATACAAAATTATATATATTAATTAAATCAATAACATTACACCAGATGGCAAAAATAATAAAGAGTGATCATTAGTATCTAACAGATAACTCAAGTTTACTGCCTCCATTTTTTGAATGTGAAATGTTATGTGTAATTACATAACAAAGTACAGATAATAATTTTATTTTTTATTTGCATCTGCTATGAAAAATACTAAATCAAACATGCAAACAAGAATTCTTAGCCTAATTTAAACTTTCAAAAGAGCAACGATGAATTAAAATCAAATGAAGTACTTTTACGTATACACATTAGTTTCTTTTTCTTATCAATCAGGATCAACACAGTACAGTTAAAATTTCCTACGTACATTTTAGTTAAATTTTTCTTTTGGAGAGGGATATTTTTAGCTACTAAAATTATTATAATTGAATAACTGTCTGATTGGTATACATAAATAAATATTTTCATATTTCAATTTATACTTATTAAAATTATTCTATAACATGTGATTTAGGAAAAATAATTACATAGTAACTGTACAGTGAGTTATCAGTACACTTCTAAAGTACTGTTTTAAAGTTATTGTTATTACACTTAATTCTTTTAATTATTCATTATTTACTAAATTATTAGATAGTTAATTTATTACCTAATGATATTGTTACCTAACTCCTGCGTCATCCTACCTTAGGGTGCTACTTGAGCACAGTGATAGGCGAGAAGCTAAAGCTGTAGACAGAGATTGCCGATAAATATATATAAAACCTTTTCTATTTTTCTACATATTTTATAAATACATTTGTTGAGTTTTATGGAACATTTTTTCTCGCACTACGAATAATCTGCCATAGATAAACGGAATAATTAAATGTACATTAACATTTGCATTGTTAATTACTTAAATTAATCGACTGTCCTTCCGCCGGCATTCTCGAAAATCGTCTGGATTAATTATGTGAATAGAAAAATTTGAATATTTTATGCATTCTTTTGGTAGGGAATGAGAATAATTAAGATTTCAGGCTGTTCTGAACGCCCAGTGTATTAAGTAATGTTGGATGCTTGTAATTTTAATGTACGCATTGAATTTCTTTCATGCACCTTTTAAGAAACCCATTATATAGATTGATAAAGGACAACACATAATTTTGAATTTTTTCAAAATTGATAAAAATTTTAATTAGTGATGATTATTTTAATAAATTTTAGTGCAATGCAACAATCACGATGATAATTATTAAAATTATTTAAAATATTATAATAATCTTGAAAAATTTTAAATACGAAAAAGAACACGAAATGAAGTATATAATTTTATTTAACATATCTAATATATCCTGGTTATGAGAGAAGGAATATTTTATTTTGGCACTTAATGGAATATCATGAATTTTTGTTATGAAAAAAAAATTGAAATTGCTTTTGATATTTAATAATTTGTAATTTTAAATAATAGATAAAAAAAAAGATTTTTACAAGCTCTGAAAATCATCATCAGCATCAATTCTTGTCTCACCAAACTGATGAATGAGGCCATAACAGCTACACATTATTTAGTTTGATCTAATGTTGCTTCTCGAACACTTCTTTAAATTTCTCTCTTCTATAGTCATATAGCCATTGGTCTTCCTATCTTTCGCATTCCACTTGGTACCCGTGTCGACGTAGGGCCGCGGTAGCCTAGTGATCAAGGCCGTGGACTCGCGACCGGCGGTTTTCGTTCAGTCGCGGGTTCGATCCTTGCCACCAAAGACCCGCCGTGTAGCCGGGGCTGATGCACGTTAAATCTGTTCGGGGCCCAAAGTTCTCCCGTTGGCGTGGTGTGGATGTTAGGAGAGGGGGGTGCCAGCTCAGGTGTCGTCCTTGTCACTTGACCGTGGTTCCAAATTACGAGGTCCGTCGCCAATAGCCCTCGTGTTGCTTCTAGTGCGACGTTGATAAAAACTAAACAAAACCTGTGTCAACGTAACTCTTGTATTATCATTTTATGGCATTCTAATACATTTTTGTTTAATCCATATCCAGTATCGTTTTTTAATTTTGACGAAATGGATTTTGTTAGATGTCTTATAATAATATTCAGCACTCGATATTTTTTCTGACCAGTATATTTTATGATACTTTTTGGGAAAAATTGTTTGAAAGGAATTTAATTTTTACTCTTGTCATTTAGTGAGTTTCCAGGTCTAGAAGAAGGATTGTTAATAATGTGGAATTGAATGCATGTAATTTGAGTTAAAACTTTTATCTGAGGCTTTCCAGAACTGAATGTATTTTTCTGAATGGAAAGAACTTAAGGTATTGGACAACATTAAAAACTCGAATTTCGGAGAAAATACAGAATTTTTTTTTATTCATCCATTAAAGTATTTGAAATCTCCTTTTTCTAAAGCTACTTTCCATTTGTAACTATGGTACATAGAAATCAAGTTATAAGTATTTTAATATCAGACATTTCTTTGTTTTCTAAACAAGTTATAATTTTAAATCCATTTTCTGAAGAATACAATTTTCAATATGTTTACAATTTTTGAAAGGTAATAACTCGAATGGGTTTTTCTATATATTGATGGAATTTGATAGAAATGTTTTTCATGTTATTCTTAAGATCTTAAACTAGGATTTTTGTAATGTCTGTATATAAGTGGATTTATTCGCATAAGAGTAGAGGAATTGTTTTAAAAAAAGACGCATGTTGTTACTTCGACTCTTAATAACTCTGCAAATAATGTGAATTATTAGAAATTCCTAGTGGAGGCGCTATATTGGTATCATATCAATACATATGCAGAATAACAAATATACAAAAATATTTTTCATGAAAGGAGAATATTTTGAAAATCGACTATTTTTTTCTTATTTTAAGCTAAAAAATTGCATATTAAAAATTTTTCATTGTAATAAAACTTTTTAAATTATTTTTATGTAGATTCTAATTCAGATGATACTAAACATCAAAAAAAATTACTCATTTATACGTTTTTTCAAAATCATGGTTCCGAAAGTAGTCGGATATCTTAATGCATTGTATTTCTCTAAATTTTATCTATTCATTTTCACTTTATCTATATCATTTTCACTTTATCTATACTTTATCTATATATCTTTATCTATACTATTTCACTTTATTTTTACCAACTCATGGAAAGTAGTTCTATCTTTTCGATTTTGTTTTAATTTATGAGAAGTTAATCATTACTTTAATTAATTATTTTCATTACTTTTTTACTCTAATCATTAATCATTACTTTAACTAATTACTTTCATTTCATTTATTTTCATTTGAACCAATAATTTTTAATTTGGTTTCTTTTATTTTCAAACCCACTAGTTTGGCAACATCCTCCACTTTCCCAGTCTTTCCTTTTCATATCAGAAAAATTTGAAGAAAATAAGATAGTTCCATCAACGCATTCTTGGTTTTTTCCACTGCGGCATTGAAATCGTAGCGTATTCCTCATTTTCTGTACTTTAAAGTCGGTCTCATTATCCAGTCAATTACAATTATTAAAAATATTTCAAACAAGATGCATCTGTGCTTCAAATTTTTAAAATCAAATGATTCTCATGGTATACCATTTACTACAATATATATTTATAATATTAATTAATTTTTCCTATAGCCATAGAAGCTTATGATTTTCCTCAGGCAGTCTCTGATTATGCTATCAAATGCTTTCTCGAAATTTATAAAATTCAGGTATAAAGCCACACTTAGTTCCATACATTTCTCAAGAATGTTCCTTAGAGCAAAAATGTAAATTTGTGTACTTTTTCTACCCTAATAACAATTCCCCAAAGAGTTTTGGTGTAATAAACAGTAGGTGGATTCCTCTGTAGTTATAACATTTAGATAGATCTCTGTTTTTAAGGATTTTTTAATCAATGATTATTTCTGTATTTCTAAGCATCGATATTTGCTGCTGTAACTCCAAAAGATTAAGCACTTTGTGCAGTTTGGATACCAAAAGTTCAAAATCAGCCCTTAGTATTGGAGCATTTATGGTGTTGTGTCCACATGCTTTGCTTTTTTGTAGCCTTCGAAATTTCCTGAACACTACTTTCACCCATATTTGCATCTAATTTAAATTTCTTATTCTTAAAATAATACACATCGCTCATTTCTTTAGCAATCTAATTGGCAATTTACGATTATAACAACTATTCAATGCATGTCATTTTATATTTAGTTTATAACAAAAAAAAGAGATTTTTATAGAAAATAAATCAAAGTATTTTTATTTATTTTTTTATAAAAGCAACTTTATCAAATTCTGATTTCGAATCTCTTATTTCTCTTCCTCAATTAAATTTTTAACATTGTTATGATGTTTCAAAAAGTTTCAGTTCTTTCAAATTCTGTTTCTAACTTGACACTTGATACAGATTTCTCAAAAAAATATTACCAATTAAATACTTAGAATAATGGTTTAGTTAAGTATTTTAAAATTATAATGAATATAATAATTCTCTCAAAGATAAATAAAAGAAATTATTAACATTTTTTTTTTTACAAAATAGCAATAAAAGTGTTAAACAAATTAGCTTCTTTTTGAGAATCTCAATAAAGTATATAAAATTAATACTTATAATAAGAAACACATGTCAAAAATAACCTGAAATCGAAAGTAAAAATCAAGCTTTCTATTATGTGTTTTTCCACTTATAATTTTTTTGAAATAGTGGTTTTGGTGATAATATAAAAGAAATATATCATGTAACTTCTTATGTAAAATTTAGATGATTCTTTGCATATTATTTTGAAAATTCAAATTATAAATTTTAAGACTTCTTCTCCTAAAAAAGGTTTCTGAAACTGAACACGTATTGAAGTATTTTTTGTTAAAATTTTATTGATAAATTCTTTTCTTACATCTCGTTGCACATTTATTATATAATTTATCTTATTTCATATAAAAATGCATTTTACCTTTTGATAACTAGATCATAAATATGATTGTATATTGGATAATGCGTAATGAATATTTTTTTTAAAAAAATGCGAAGATAACGTATTTATTTAATTAGATATTTATTTAAAATTGCCTTCAAAACCATAAATTATCGTTATAAAAAGTACTATAGAAGCTTAAATAGCTTCTTTTTTATACGTTATTCCTCTTTCCGAGGTTTTTCTCAATAGTCTTAAAGTTTGCTAAAAAGTTTGTAATAGAAACTTACTGGCTATTCAATCAATTTTTATCGTTGCATTGTTGTATCGTTGCTTGTATCTTTTTTATGATAGCATAATAATATTGTAATATTTAAAACATTATATTAAATAAATTATGTATTCAAATTATTTTATCATTTTTTAAATAGGAAAACACAGTTAATCTTACTTAAAAAAGGCATTATACTGGCTTACATAAATAGTAAATAACACAATCTTTAACTTCAAAATAAAAATATAACATACATTAATTCATAAATATAAGATAATATTCAAAATATAAACGTTCCAAACATTTATATGCAAAACCCATTCCAATTTATGTATTTTAATTCTATTCTGAAAATCTTAAAATCCTCTATTCTGCAATCGAACATATACAAATAAAAATAACATTGAATATTGTTAGAAGGACGTAAAAATCTTTTGTAATTAATGTATAGTAATAAATATACGAATTATATTTCTTCTTATAAAGCATTGTCAAAGAAAGTATTTGGTTTTGAGTGAGTTTACTCAAACATGTAATTGAAAATTAATTCAAAATGAAATTAGAACATTTAATTCAAGTATATGGTGTTACAATATCAACAAAACAATATGTAATTTTATATTCCTTTATATATTTCTTATATCTCTATATTTCTTATATCTATTATATATTTCTTATTCCATCTCAGTAGAACTGATAAACTTTTCACCTTTTTTGTTTATATACTGTGCGCAAATGAATCCATTTCTATAAGAAAATCTGCCAAAAACATTTAAAAATGCTCTTTCCATCTATCTTATGATATTCATTTCTTTAGTTTCCAGATCCATAACAAGCGAAATTCATAATTACACTGGGATCAATATTAGCGTAGGAGACGGTTCAGGTTTGACTGCAATGCTCCTGTATTAGTATGAACTGCACGCAAAGTTCAGTATTCCCTGTTAACTTCTCTAGAAAGTTTCTGTATTGTATGCATTGCAGATGCAAAATAATTTCGCATTAAGGTATCATTTGCGGTTTCTAGAATTTTGCTCGAAAACTTGTTTTCGATTCATTTTAATTGTCTCTAAATTTTACATTTCGTATTATCTCTAATAATTTTAGGATTTTATGCACATTTTGAGTTAATTTACATTTTATATACATAAATTACTTTGAAAATAGATACGTAAAAGTTTTACTCGAAGATGGTTTCATTTTTATTTATTCAGCATTCGAATTCATATTAACAAATTGTTTGTAAATCAAACTATTATTACAACGTTTGATATGAAAAGTTTATTGATTTTGTCTCTAAAATATACAAATGTCATTGAAATGAACATTTAGAGTTTTTATTAATATTTCGAAGCTATTTTCCGTTGTTTCGTATTACATGTATTTTGAGCAATTTTTTAAAGGAAACACATAAAATGAAGAAAAAGAGAAATTTTCATTTGTATCCATAAGGAATGAATCTTCTGTATAATACTATTAATTTCAAAAATACGATTTTAAATAAGAGTATTAGCATTTTAATAGCATTGAAAAAAATAC